>BTHU01000021.1:47886858-48179358 GCA_036184795.1 Tokudaia tokunoshimensis | reverse complement strand
GAGATATGGCCTTGTTGAAAGAAGTCTCTCTCTCTCTCCCTCCCACTCTCCTACCCCTTCTCTCTCTTCCTCCCTCCTTCCCTATTCTCTCTTTGCTTTATAAATGTTGTCTCAACATGTGTATTCCCAGATACTGTTCCATCACCATTCTTGCTTGCCTGCTGACATGATTTCTGCCATAATGGTCATGGGCTTACATGTTGAAATTGCAAACAAGTCACTAAATTAAATGTTTTCTTTTAGAAGTTGCCTTAGTTATATTCATTTGTCACAATGATAGAAAAGTGTCTAATATGCACAGTATGCTTTATATGAAGTACTCACAGACATACAGTTTTCTGTGGCTCAATTCCCCAAACCTTACAAGCAAGAAGTACAACATACACAATGCAGGACTATGGGAAGAAAAATATGCAGGATTCACTTCATGAACACTAAGGAAGTCGGACATCAAAATACATACATTATTCCTTAACTCTACTAGTTTACTGATCACCTACATATCTAACAGTATACTGGATAATATAAATATAGTTCTGTACCTATTACTTAAGAAAAACACATAAACTCTGTATGCCAATAAACTCATGAATATAAATATTATTTCAAGGTTATATTTTACTGTGTTTCTATTATCCTCTTTTAATCTATTTTATTTTGAAATCCAGATAAATATATATCATAGGTGTGTGTTTGTGAGTTTGTGTTTGTGATTTATTATGTCATTATTATTTTCACTTTTGTCATCTATGACTGGTATAGGTTAGCTTTGTTCTCTCTTTTGTTCTATTTAACCCAGTTTTCACTTTTTTCCCTTATATTTATTTCTTAGGTTCTTTGATTGCTTATTTTCTCATATGATAGTATACAGTTTGGTCATGTCATATTAAAAGGTCTGTGCATATATGTAAGCTTATATCCTTCAAAACCTACTTTAATAAGGGTTCTGAAATGCATTGACCTTCCTTCTAGTCCACAACCACCAGAGGTAGTGGAAAGGAAAAGTTAATAGCACAAAGCGGGATTTGTACCTATTTAGAAATAGTTCTGTGGGATGGTTCCAATCATTGCTGTCAGGATAGCAACAGTTCAGTTCACACATGAAACAGTGATAGCTTGATCTACTCAGAAACACTGTTCATAAATCAGCAAGGCAGTTACATTCAGAAGAAATCATCTTAGACAATCTGCCAATTGGCCCAAGTCCCCAAAAAGCAGCAAGAAACATTCAGAACACAAGTTCTTTAGTGTGTTTCTCTCTACAAAGTTACAACAAATGATGTTGAAGAAGGTAAGGTGAACCAATGCCACAGCATTGTCAGCAAAGACCAATGTCAGCAAAGTCCAATGAAGACCAGTAAAGAGTGGCAAAGTTAATCAATACCACACAGCTTTGTCCACTGTCTGTTGAGTTATACTTATATATTTTCCAAACATCATGTGTCCTTTCAAGTATTTGCTCTAGTAAAAACTCAAATGCCCCTTTTCCAGGCAACTTCCAGAAAATACCATGTATCTTTTCTCAGTAAAACATCCTCCCACATGTTTGCTTCAGTAAAAACATCCTCATATGACACAACTCAGTCTCCAGAGATACTGAAAATCTCTTCTTCATATCCCCGTTTCTGTTGAAAAATTGTCTTTATCTCTAACATTAGCAATCTACATACAATAGGAACAATTATAAGAATCACAAAACTAGAATTTATCTCACTTTAAACAGTTTACAAACAAGATAGTTAAACAATAGCCTAACAAAGCAATCTTAAATTTCTATCTATATCAATATACAATAATTAAACAAAACAACTTTAAACTTCTGTCAACATCAGATCACTAGCAAACTTGTTGCGATCTCTCCTTGCTATCTATTCCCATTCCAAAGAAATAGACTAAGAGGATCCTGGTAGAAAACTCTGCTTTTAGTTTTTGAAGCCACCCCATTGCTCTCAGCCCATCACCATTCATCAGTCTCAGGTCCCAATATGCACAAGAAATTTAACTCGGAACTCACATGTTGGAAAACTCTGCTAGTTAAGGTAGAATTCCACCAAAACCAGATTACCACTGGGCTCACTACAATACAAGAGGGAGAATCCTTTAATTAGTAGAACTTCTTCTCTGACCTTGACCTTGTCTGTGGAATTCTAATCCCCACACATGTGCCTCTACCTGAGGAATGTCATATAGCCTCAATTAGATTACAAGATCAATTGCTTTTAGTCCAATAAGAACCTTGTCACTCAGCATCTGAGATTTCTGAAACGCTTCCCTGTGCTAATGAGGCATTCCAGATATCCTAATCCCCCAGGCAATGACCTTTGCCCATAATGGATATCCCTAATTTCAGTTACCAAAAACTTTACAAGCCTTCAGTCACCCAAAGTAAAGTTGACCTGCCTACTAATAACAGTACCTATGTGGTCATTCATCATAGGTACTCACAGGGTTTTTGAATGCCTCTGAACGTTATCTCTCCTCCCTCTATCCTGTGGATTATATTGGCTGATGATCAAGGAAGGCAAAGAAACCTACACTCCCAGTACCCACACCTATTAGGATGACAGAAAATTTTCTTATAGGCAACACAGAGCTACCATACCTTCCTAAGAACTAGAGAGGAAAGAGAAAACATGGAGCAAAACACCCACCAAATAAAGACAAGACCATATATCTACAATTACAATCTTTCCAATCGCTGAGGAGTAAACACCCCTTTCAAAATACAGTTAATAATTCCTAAGGCTATATATCTCTAATAGAGCTCATAAACCAAGTAAAATGAATCATGAACACTCCAACATAACTGTAGAAGAAAGAAAAAAAATTCTTAACATGGCCTTTATGTTTATGATAAATGCTCATAAAGAGGAAACAAATAAATTCCTTAAATACATAAATAAAAAGTTGAAGGAATGAATAAAGCCATTAAAGATGTGAAAATGTATATAGAATTACTAAAGGAAACACAAACTGAGGAAAATCTGTAAATGAAAAGTGTAGGAACTTAAAGAGGAAGCATGGAGGCAAGCTTCACAAAAAAATACAAGAGATGGAAGAAAGAACCTTAGTCACTGAAGACATGAGAGCCAAAATGGATAACTTATTCAAAGAAAATGTGAAAAATAAAGGAAATACTAAATCTAAAAGAATCTGGCATAAAATATCTAGGAAATTTGGGGCACTATGAAAAGAACAAATCTATGTATGAATAATAGGAATGGAGGAGAAAGAAGAAACACAGGACAAAGGCACAAATATATTCAGCAAAATAATAGAATATTTCCCTGACTTAAAGAAGGAGATTTCTATCAAAGTGAAAAAGCATATAGAACACCAAAACTACTAAACCAAGAAGCAAAGTCCCTTCCAGATGTAAAAATCAAAACAATAAATGAACAGATCAAAAAATATTAAAACCTGCAAGGGAACAGTATCAAGGAAGATTTATGCCTGATTTCCCAGTGGAGACTCTGAAAGGCCAGAAGGGCATGGACAAATGTCCTGCAAATTCTGAGAGACCATATATGACAACCAAGATTACTATATCCAGGAAAATGTTTAATCACCATAGATGGAGAAAACAAAACATTTTACAATAAAACCAAATTTTAAAATTATATATCTGCAAATACAACCCTACATAAGGGGGTTGCTTGAATGTAAACATCAACATAAAGAAGTTAACTACATCCAAGAAAATGCAGAAAGTAAATAATACCAGACCAGAAGAGTCTTAAAAATGAAGAATCACACACATACACCACAACAACAACAACCACCACCACTACCAGCACCACTAGTACCAATAGCAACAACAAAATAGCAGAAATTAACAATAAATTATCCTTGATGTCTCTCATCATAAGTGGTCTTAATTTTGTAATGATAAGACATAAACAGAATGGATAAGAAAACAGGATATATCCTCAGCTATATCCAGGAAACATACCTTAACTTAAAGGATAAACAGCACATCAGGTTAGAGTGTTAGATAAAGATATTTCAAACAAATGGGTCTAAGAAATGAATTGGTGTAGCTATTTTAATATCTAACAAAATAAACTTCAAACTAAAACTAATCAAAAGAGTTAGTGAAGAATACAAGATACCATCAAAGGGAAAAGAAAGCAAGAGGACATTGTAATTTTTAATATCTGTGCCCTAAATACAAGGACTCCCAAGTTTGTAAATGAAACATTTCTATATCTTAAATCACACATTAACCCTCATAGACTAATAGTGGGAGACTTTAGTATCACACCTTCTCCAAAAGACATATCATTTAGACAAAAATCAAACAGAGATTCTGAAATTATAAAACAAATGGAAATAGCAGGTATTTACAGAAGATATCATCCAAACAAAAAAGAACTTACCTTCTTCTCAGCATTTCATGGAACTTTCTCCAAAATTGACCACAGACTCAGACACAAAACAAATCTCAACAGATAAAGCAAATTTATGTTTACAGAAATAACACTCTGCATTTGTCATGATCACAAAGCATGCAAATAATGAGGAGAGAATCACCTAAGTCAGAAATAAACCCATAAAAGCACTTTATTCTGTTCAGTTCAGGAGCTTCTAATGGGTTAGGGTCAAGATCAGTCTCAGGAGCTGATACATTGACCTGGAAAAAGCACAGTCTCCTTTCAAAGGAAAATACCCACAAGCAGATGTTTAGGAGATAATGAAGAAGAAATTTGTAAATTGAGAGTTAGTTCTAGAGCTCAGGGTATGGTAGATAGTATGAAGTTGGTACAGACTCAAGGCTATTTTAATGAAGCAGTCTTATTCCGACCTTTACGGCAATCATGGGGTCAGGGGTTTCACTGTAACTGTAAGAATATAGGACTTGAGGACATGCAGTAAGATGAGTGTGGCAGACAAATGCCTAGAATTACTTTGGGCTCTTCAGCACCTTGTCTAACATCCAGGCATTAAAGTTGTATTTCTGCAACAATAGAAACAACAGAAAGCTACAAACTCATGGAAACAATAAACTTATACTCAATGAAAATAGATTGAGACAGAAATTAAGAGATTATATACTCTCTAGAATATAATGAAAATGAATACACAATATAGGCAAATTATGGGACACAATGAAAGTGCTTCTCAGAAGTAATTAAGTACTTATATAAAAAATTAAAGATGTCTCATGATAGCAACTTGACAGCACATCTGAGAGCTCTAGAATGAAAAGTAGAAATCACTTCCAGAAGGAATACTTGGCAAGAAACAATTTATAAGGCTGCAATAAATAAAATAGAAACAAAACAATACAAAGAGTCAATGCAACAAAGAGTTAATTGAAATAAATCAGTAAGATCGACAAACCATTGTTAAAATTAATTAAAAGATGGAGAGAATATCAAAATCAGTAAAATTAGAAATGAAAAGGGAGGATATAACAGATACTGAGGAAATCCAGAATATCATAAGGACATGCTTTAAAAACCTGTTGTGCTGGTTAGCTTTGTATCAACTTGGCACAAGCTAAAGTCATCTAAGTAGAGGAAACCTCAATTTCCTGTAGGGCATTTTCTTAATTAGTGATAGTGGGGGAGAGCCCAGGGCATTGTGGTTGGGGGCATTACTTGGCTGGTAGTTCTGAGTTCTATAAGAAAACAGGAAGCGCAAGCCATGTGAATCAAGCCAGTAAGAAACAGCCCTCACGGCCTGTACAACATCAGCTGCTGCCTCCAAGTTTCTGCGTATTGGAATTCCTGTCTTGGATTCCTTTTATGGTGGACTACAATGTGGAATTGTAATACAAATAAACCTTTTCCTCCACAGCTTGCTTTTTGATCACGATGTTTCATCAGAGCAATATAACCCTAAGACCACTATACTCCCCCAACTCAGAAAATCTAAATGAAATGATTAATTTTCTGGATAGGTACTACTTACCATAGTTAAATTAAGATCAAATCAGCAATTTAAACAGACATCACTCCTAGTATATAGAAGCAGTCATTAAAATGTCTCCCAAAAAAGAGCCCATGGCACAGAATTCTATCAAACTTTCTACTAATAGCTAATGCTAATATTTCTAAAATTATTCCATCTAATAGAAGCAGAAGGGGTATTGCCAAATTCGTTTTAAAAAGTCACAGTTACCATATACACAAATGGAGTAAATATCAGACAGAGAAAGACATTTTTTACACCAAGAACATTTATGAAAATAGACTATTTATGAAAATATCTGCAAACTGAATCCAAGATCACATCAAAACAATCATCTACCATGATCAAGTAGGCTTTATCATAGAAATTAAGGGATGGGTCAACATACATAAATAGATATGAATATGATTATCAATTTAATGTATTCCCCCATATAAACAAAAGCATGTGATAATCTTATTAGATGCAGAAAAGGCCTTTACCTAATCCAACACTCACTCATGCTAAAAAGTCCTGGCTATATTAGTGATATGAAGAACATACCCAAATTTCATAATGCAGATGTCAGCAAACTTAAATAGAGAGAAAGTCAAACAATTCCCCTAAACTCAGGAACAAGGAAAGGTTGTCCACTCTCTACATACATCTTCAATATAGTACTTGACATCTTCCTTACAGGAATAAGGCAATTGAAGAAGACTGAAGGGATTCAAAACCAAAACAAAGAAGTCCAAGTATCTTTATTTGTAGATGATATAGTATATACAAGTAACTGAAAAAAATTCTATCACAAAATTCCTACATCTGATAAATGCTTTCATCAAAGTAGTTAGACACAGAATTAACTCAAAAAAAAAATCAGTAGCCCTTCTATATTCAAATGACAAAAATGACAGACTGAGAAAGTTCAGGTAAACCAAACCTTTTAAAATAGCCTCAATTAATATAAAGATTCTCTAACCAACCAAGTAAAAGACTTGCATGATACAAACACAAGAACAACAACAAAGAGCAAGTTATTGAATTAGAAAATAAAGAAGATATCATAAGATTGAAACGTCCATGGATGGGTAAATTAACATAGGATAAATATTCATATTACCAAAACCAGTCTACAGATTCAATGAAATCTCCATTAAACTTTCAACACAATTCTTCACAAATATTGAAAAAGAAAATTTTCACATAGAAACACACACACATACACATACAACCAGTATAGCTAATACAATCCTTAATAATAAAAGAACTGCTGGAGGTATTACCATTCCTGATTGCAAGTTGTATTTTAAAACAGCATGATAGTGACACAAAAGACATTGTTTATGGAATCAAATTGAAGACCCAGACAAATATCCACACAGTTTTTTCCATTTGACTTTTTTAAAGGAGCCAGAAATACACACTAGAGAAAAGACAGCATCTTCAACAAATACTGCTGTTCAAGCTGAATTGTTACCTGTAGAAGAACCAAATTGATTCTTTTTTTTTTGGTTTTTCGAGACAGGGTTTCTCTGTGTAGCCCTGGCTGTCCTGGAACTCACTTTGTAGACCAGGCTGGCCTCGAACTCAGAAATCCGCCTGCCTCTGCCTCCCAAGTGCTGGGATTAAAGGCGTGCGCCACCACCGCCCGGCCAAATTGATTCTTATTTTTAACTCTGCACAAAAACTAACTCCACACTGATCACAGACCTCAACTTAAAACCAGATATAATAAAGCTGATATAAGAGAATGTGGTGAATAGCCTTGAACTCTCTAGCTCAAGAAATAATTTGCTGAACAGAACATTATTAACACAGGCATTAAGATCAACAATAAATAAATGTGACCTTCTTAATCTGAGAAAATTCTGTATGACAAAACAAGCTGCAGTTCTGATAAATAATGGCAAAGAATGCCTACAGAATGGAAAGAGTTTCACCAGCTACACATCCAATGGAGGGCTTATATCAAAACAACTTGAAAGAGGAAGTGGAAAGATACAGATGGGATGAAAGACACCAAGAAAACAAGGCACAATAAATCAACATGAACAAAACTGTTATAAATGTTGAGATTCAAAAGAACTGAAATGCCAAGTACAGGGCCTGTAGAGATCTGCCTCTGCCCTTGTATATATATTGCAGCTTTCAGTTTAGTATTTTACTAAATTCCTGGCTGTGTAAACAAGTGGGTCTTTGATTCTAGTGCCTTATCTCGGCCTCTTAAGCTTATGTTGGTTTGCATAATCCTTTTTGTTTTATCTTATATTTTATGTTGATATATATTAATGAATGAAACAATTAATAAAAAGAAACCTAGCCACCACAGTGGAGGTCAATAACTGAATCATAATTTAAACCTCCATTAAGAGGGAAAATAAGGTTTCTCCAATTGGATGACACTGGGTATATCAGCCACTGTAAGGCAGGCCTCATGTTCAGGAGTAGTTGACTAACATATAAATGAACACCTCAATTTTTAGTTTGTTTGTGGGTATTTTGTTTTTTGTTTTTGTTGTTTTTATTTGATTATAGCTAGATATTTTTGTTTTCTTTTGTCTTTGATGTAGTTCTGTTTTGTTTCTTGGTTTGGGTTTGTTGTATTCAGTATTCCTTTGTGTTTTTTTTCACTTTTTATTGCTTATTTTATTAAATTTCAAGTGTTATCCCCTTTCACCATTTCCTCTCCTTCACCTCCCATCCCCTCCCCTTTCCCCTGCCTCTGTGAGAGTACTCCTCCACCCACCCACCCACTCCTGACTCAGCACTGTAGCATTCCCCTAACCTGGGTCATTGAGCTTCCATCGGAACAAGGGACTCCCCTCCCATGATGCCCAATAAGTTTATCCTCTGCTACATATGCAGTTGGAACCATGGATACGCACAATTGTACGCTTTGGTTGTTGGTTTAGTCCCTAGGAGCTTTGGGGATCTGGTTGGTTGATATTGTTGTTCTTCCTATGGGTTTGCAAATGCCTTCAGCTTCTTCAGTCCTTGTCCTGACTTCTCCATTGGGGTTCCAGCGCTCACTCCCATGTTTGGCTATGTGCATCTGCATCTGTATTGGTTAGGCTTTGACAGAGCCTCTGAGGAGATTGCTATACCAGGCTCCTGTCAGCAAGTACTTCTTGGAATCAGCAATAATGTATGAGTTTGGTGTCTGTAGATGGGATAGATTCCTAGGTGAGGCAGTCTCTGGATGGCCTTTCCTTCAGTCTCTGCTCTACTCTTTGTCCCTGCATTTCCTTTTGACAGGAAGAATTCTGGATTCATTCTTTTGAGGTGGGTGGGCAGTCCCATCCCTCAACCAGAGACTGTGTCTATCCACTGGATATGGTCTCTATAGGTTCTATATATCCTTTGTTAGATATTTCAGGTAATGCTAATCCTGTTGGGTCCTGGGAACCTCTTGGTTTCGTGGTATCTGGGGCTTTCTAGTGGCTACCCAAAGTTTCCCCTCCCCCACCACAACTCTTCTCCTTTCAAATTCCTGACCCTCTGTATTTTTCCCCATTAATAACCTGTCTGAACTGATTCCACCTTTTTTTCTTCCACTCCTCTTTCCTTCCCACACCCATCTCATCCTCTACTTCCTAAGGTTTTTTTCCCCCCAGTTCTGAGTAGTACTGTAGCATCAACACTTTGGTGTGGACTTCTTTCTTCTTGGGTTTAATATAATCTGTAAGTTGTATTGTGGGTATTCCAAGCTCCTTTGGGCTAATATCCACTTATCAGTGAGTATATGCCTTTTTGTGGGTTTTTTTTTTTTTTTGTGACTGGGTTACTTCACTCAGGATAATATTTTCTAGTTCCATCTCTTTGCCTGTAAATTTCATGAAGTCATTTTTAATAGCTGAGTAGCACTCCATAGTGTACATGTACCACATTTTCTGTATTCATTCCTGTGATGAGGGACATCTTGGTGTTTTCTAGCTTCTGGCTATTATAGATAAGGCTTCTATAAACACAGTGGAACATGTGTCTTTGTTATAAGCTATAGCATCATTTGGTAATATGCCAAGTAGTGATAAAGCTGGTAGTAGTATTTCCAATTTTCTGAGGAACCATAAGACTGATTTCCAGAGTGCTTGTACCAGCTTGTTATCTTACCAGCAATGGAGGAGTGTTCCTCTTTCTTCACATCCTTGTCAGCATCTGCTCTCATCTGAGTTTTGATCTTAGCCATTCTGACTGGTGTAAGGTGAAATCTCAGGGTCCTTTTGGTTTGCATTTGACTGAAGGCTAAAGATATTGAACATTCCTTTAAGTGCTTCTCAGTCATTTGAGATTGCTCAGTTGAGAATTCTCTGTTTAGCTCTGTACCCCATTTTAATAGAATTATTTGGTTCTCTGGAGACTAACTTCCTGAGTTCTTTTTATATTTTGGATGTTAACTCTCTATAGGATATAGGGTTTCCATGATCTGTACATTGCTAAGAGTAGGATGGTAAAGTCTCCTACTATTATTGTGTGAGATTCAATGTGTGCTTTTAGCTTCAGCAATTTTACAAATGTGGGTGCCCTTGCTTTTGTGGCATTGATATTCAGAATGGAGAGTTCCTCTTGGTGGATTTTTCCTGTGATGAGTATGAAGTGTCCTTTCCCATCTTTTTTGATAACCTTTTGTTGACAATCTATTTTACTGGATATTAGAATGGCTACTTAAGTTTGTTTCTTGGGGTTATTTGCCTGGAAAACTTTTTTCCAGCCTTTTGCTTTGAAGTAGTGTCAGTCTTTATCACTGAAATGTGTTTCCTATTTGCATCAAAACACTGGATCCCATTTATGTATCCAACCTGCTAGTCTATGTCTTTTATTGGTGAATTAAGTCCATTGATGTTGCAAGATATTAAAGACCAATGATTGTTGCTCCCTTTTATTTTTCCTGTTAGACATGTAATTATATTTTGTTGGTTCTCTTATTTTGGGTTTGTAGTAAGATTAGTTTCTTGTTTTTTGGGGGGTGTAATTTCCAGCCTTATGTTGGGTTTTTCTTCTATTATCCTCTGTAGGACTGTATTGGTGGAAAGATATTGCTTAAACATGGTTTTGTCATGGAGTATCTTGGTTTCTCCCTCTATGGTAATTGAGAGTTTGCTGGTTATAAAAGCCTGTGTTGGCATTTTTGTTCTCTTAGGGTCTGTATGACATCAGCTCAAGCTCCTCTCACTTTTAGAGTCTCCGTTGAGAAGTCTGTTGTAATTCTGATGGGTCTTCCTTTATATGGTACTTGACCTTTTTTTTCCTTACTACTTTCAATATTCTTTCTTTGTTTGGAGCATTTTGAGTTTTAATTATAATGCTACAGGAGAAATTTCTTTTCTGGTCCCATCTATTTGGTGTTCTATAGACTTCATGTATGTTTATGGGTATCTCTTTCTTTAGGTTAGGGAAGTTTTCTTCTATAATTTTGTTGAAGATATTTGCTGACCCTTGGAGTTGGAAATCTTTACTCTCTTCTATACCTATTATTCTTAGGTTCAGACTTTTCATTGTGTCCTGGATTTCTTTAAAGTTTTGAGTTAGGAATGTTTTCCTTTTCGTATTTTCTTTGACTACTGTGACAATGTCTTCTATGGTGTCTTCTATGACTTAGATTCTCCCTTCTATCTCTTGTATTCTGTTAGTGATGTTTACATCTAAGACTCTTAATCCCTTTCCTAGGTTTTCTATCTCCAGACTTGTCTCTCTTTGGGATTTCTTTATTGTTTTCTATTTCTATTTTTTATATCCTGGATGCTTTCATTCAATTCCTTCCCTGGTTGGTTGTGTTTTCCTGTAATTCTTTAAGGGATTTTTCTGCTTCCTCTTTAAAGGCTGTTTTTACCTGTGTTCTCCTGTATTTCTTTAAGGGAGTTATTGAAGTCCTTCTTAAAGTCCTTTATCATCATCATGACATAATCTTGCTTTTTAGGTATGTTGGGTTTTCCAGGGCTTACTCTGGTGGGAGCACTGAGTTTGATGATGCCAAGTAGCCTTGGTTTCTGTTGCTTATATTCTTGCACTTGCCTCTCACCATCTGTTTATTTCTGGTGTTAGCTGGTCTTGCTGTTTCTGACTATAGCTTGTCCCTCCTGTGCACCTGTGAGCCTGTGGTCTTACATATCTCAGCATTCCTGGGAGACCAGGTCTCTCTGGCAGTATTTGGGTGTAGAGAGCTATGGAACATGGTTAGCTCCAGGAGCTGATAAAAACTGAAAGAATCCTGTTCCAGGCTGCTCTGCAGTTCCTGTGTCCTGTGGGCTCTTGACAGGTCCCACTTTGGCCAGGTATTGGAGCAGTAGCAGTGGTCTCACCTGTGATTTTAAGTTTGTCAGCACTACTGGGATATCAGGTCTTCTCTGGGCTGGATTTGGGTGTGGAGAACTGTTGACACAGGGTTGGCTCTGGATCCATATAGAAACTGGAAGGGAATTTAGGCTTCTTTCTCTTCTTTGTATTTTGATAAAGAATTTAAAGCTGAGTTGAGTAAGGATGGAGAGATCTAGAGGAAGTTGGGGGAGGGAAAGGATATGATTAAAATTTATTTGAATTTGAAAATTATTTTAAATTATCAAAAATATAGTTAAAATTACTTTTTTATGATTTAAGATTACAATTCCATCCTTGGCCCCTTCCCTTTCATCCCCCATACACTTATTCTTTTTATTTTTCAAATTCACAACTACGTATTTCCTTAATTGCTGTTTCCTACTACTTGTTCAGTCTGTGTAATGTCATTGTGAGTATGTTTTCAGGATTTGACCATTTGGTATTATATGTAATAAATCAGTATTCTTTTCCCAGGGAAAACAATTTATCCCACTCACACCATTTCTTAGTTTGTATTTCATTGTGTTGGCTTAAGGCTCTTGTTCTTTTACCTGGCCATGTTACCATGTCTATTATTATTGTCCTTTTTCATGTCACATTGTGGTAGTCATGTTAAGGATACTTTATGAGTATTGCTTCTTACAGTCCTAATGATCTCACAGCAAATTCTCTGATTCTCTGGCTCTCACATCTTTCCACTCTGTCTTCCTTAAAATAATTTCTAAGTCTTACTGTTCTATTTCAGATGTATTCTTTGAGATTGAGCTCTACAACCCTACGTTTTAGTTGGTTGTGATTTTCAGTACTGGTCTCTCTTTCTATATTCCAAAAATAATTTTTTTGATGAGGGTTTAATGAAGTTTCTTTGTCATGTGAAATTTTATACCAGCTCTGAAGTTCAAGTTTTGTCACAAACTGTTAGCTAATACACTATATATTAATAACAAAAGATATTTGTATAGCCCTCCACTTCTAGGTCACTAAGATCTGTCTCTTTGCATATCTGAAACTCCCATGCTGACTATTTGTACTCTTGTTGACATCCAAGTGAAATAGTTCCATTTATGCTATTTTAGCTCATGCAAACATTTTCTTTCATTCCTATCATCTGTTGTGAGAGTTCATTTGGAGTTATTGTTTAAGTTAATGAATAATCCCTGGAGATTTCTGAGATCTTTAGAAATCATGCTTATTTTGTCAAGATCTTCTTCTAGAAGTATTCACATTTGGGGCCTTAGTATTTATTTACTTACTAATAATTTTACTGAAACATGTGACATTGTACCTTCATTGTTGTTCCTTATGACAATTAATATAAAGTCTTAAAAATAATTTAGGTGTGAATTTCCCAGGTTTTTTTTTTTTACTAAATATGCCTTTGCAAATGACCCCAGATACCACCCTTTATTCCATTACTATGAAAAGTCTGCATATTTTGAAAACTGATTAGTTTTCCAATGAATGCTTGATAAAGTTATACTTTGAAGTGTGTTTTTTTCATTGTACCAAATGATCTAGTCACCGTCCATTTGTAAAAAGACCTTCATAACTTTGAAATTGCACTTCTATATGAAGCATTTCTTAGTGTTATTCAATCAGCTTCAAGCTGCTTTTTTTTTTAATTCATAACACTCTACCTTTTTACCCCATTTCTAGTTTTTTTTCCTCTAATCTATACTTTGTTTGAAAATATACATTCAGGAATGGGCTGTATGCATCTATATGATTCTCCCGTATGGCCATTGAATGCAAATATTAACATATCATTAATATTAATGTCACCCATGTTATGAACTAAGTGTCAGATACCATAAAGTCACTGCATATGACAGTTCTTATGTGGGAGGGGATAACTGAGGCTGCCTCTGGCCAAGGGTGGAGGGAAAAAGAGAATTGAGAGAAGAGAGATTGACCTTTTATAAGGGGATGTATCCTTTTATATGGGGAGGATAAGCGACTCCTGGCAACAGTGGAAAATTGTCCCATCTTGAAAGTTAATTATGTTTTCTGCTGTCCCTGGGAGAAGCAGCAGAGATGCCTGCTTACCAGCAACCCAATGTCTATTCAATATTAATTTCTAAGTTGTTGAAGAATAATCAATCCATATTAGAGGTATCTGAGCATAATTTGGCTGGACATAATATATAGGAGTTTCAGGAGAAACACAAAGTGGGTCTTAAAGGACTTAAAGAGAAAGAAGAATTAGCACACAATAGTATTGACTAATAATAAAACAGATAAAACGGAAAGACATTTCATGGATACAGTGGGGTGACAAGTAAACTGTTAAAAAATTACTATATCTAATTATTTTAGTGACATTTCTTTACTATGAGAAAATATAATGACAAAGAAAACTTCTAAAAGAAGCATTTGAGGTCCATGGTTCCAAATGACAGAGAGTCCATGACTCTTATGGTAGAGAACATGATATCAGATAGGCAGACAAGTATTAGAGTAGTAGCTGAAAACTTATTATATACAAAAAATAGAATGACATAGACTTTTAAAAATCTTCTCTGTGGTACACCTCCTCCAACAAGGTCATAACTCTTAAACAGCTCTACTAACTAGAATCAAGTTCAAATATATGGGCCAATGGGAGTCATTCTCATTCAAACCACTATACTAATTATTCATTCACAACACACTAAACACTAGGTACCAGATAAATATTTCAACTGGAAAATTCTGAAAACACATTCAACTGCCTTTTTATACTTCCTTTTCTTCCTGTAATGTGAAACTGCTAGCATTATACCTACAAGTATTTTTTACCATATATTCTGATGGATAAGATAGGATAGGTAGACTGAAAGGCACAGTTATGTTATAATGTGTCCAAATCTCTTCACAGTATTTGCATTCTTATCAGATATTTATAAACACCATTTCAAGAGAGCAACAGAGAAATTAATGTCCTTAATGCTATCTATCTCAGTGTTTGACGCAAAATGTCATGGAGAATCAGGCTTTAGGGCATTTCAGAGCTGAAATATCTTTCTGAAGAGAAATTTGTGTCAGGAGAGTGGTTAATTGGATGTCTGCTTTCTTTGCCTGTTTGGAAAGGAAAGAATACTTGTGAGTGAAGTGTGGACAACTTCAACAGTATGAGAAAGGAAATAGAACTAATTAAAAATTTGAACTTATTGCAATTGTAATGAAATGTAACTCTTCTTATCATGGATAGGTAAATGATTGTTTAACTAGAGATACAGAAAAGCTGTGAAAGCCACAACAGTATACATGTGGACATTAATTGAAAGTGAAATAACACAGGTTACACACTATGATCAGATCTTGTTTTACTACAATTTTTTAACATCTTGAGTTAGCTTTGGTATTCTTGAGAAAACAGTATTAAAATTGTTAATGGTGTAATATACATATATATAATATATGTATGTATATAATATATATGTATATAATATATATAATGTATAATGTGTACATATATATATCTCACACAGTCATTCATATTTCTACTATATACAGTACAATATGTATTTAAATAGTTTGCAAGAATTATTATCAGCTTAGAAAACTTTATTGATAAAATAAAAATTTCTAAAATGTGTTGAATCTCATTTGATGGCTCTGCTGATGACAGCAACATAACTTGTTTCTCAAAATAATTTAGATATAATACATACACGCTATTAAATTTTAAAAAATTACATGACCTAATGCTCCATATTTTCTCTCCATCCTTCTGCTTTATCCCTTCTGTAGAAATAGAAAGTCTATTTTAATTATTAAATTATTATGTAAAAATCAGAAATGTGGTGAACTAAAAAGAACATCTAAGTGGATGCTTTGCTTCAATTTCTACATTTAACTCAGTTAATTGATTTGTTATAGCTCTTGAAGCGACTACAAATTTAATATCTGAAATCTAGAGTAAACACACTGTAAAATACTTATACATTAATGTAAATAATGTGATATTTAAAAGGCAAAGATTTATATGACATAAAGACAAAACAGAATATATAATGTGTTATTTAAATGAATCAATTGAAGTTAAGTGATTTCAAAGTTTAAGATCACATATAAGTAATGAGAAAAGTATATAAATTTAAATTTTAACATTTAGTTTTAGAGAAATGGTGACAGCAAAAAGTTGCATATTTTTTTAATTGACAAAATGTTTTTGCCAATAGGCAAAAAAAATAGACCTCTCTAAAAAAGTTAGAAAGTTACATGATGCAGAAATTTTCAGAACAACAATTTTAGATAACCATCAAGCAAACTTATCAGATAACAATCATGCTTAATTTGAATAATATGCTTAAATTTAATAACAAGTTTAAAATTATTAAATTAATAATCTCTTCCATTTATAAAAGGTACTGTATTTATCTTTTACCCTCTCATTAAAACACACAAAATCACTACTTGTTGGAAACACGGAAGAGACAAGCACACTGCTTTATACTGAACAGACCAGGTTTGTCAATCACTATGCTTACTTTCTTCAGTGGCAAGATGTGATCGCCTGCTAGTTACCTGGACTGTAGAATTGAAACTGGTCAAAGAACTTGGTGATTCTTTGTAATAGAATAATCCTCAGCTTCCATCTGAATTCTCCCAAAATCCTGAAAATTGTTCAGGCCCTAATCTTGGGCTTTGTCTTTTCTTGAATAGATCTCATCCTCATGAACAGGTCCCATTTCCTTTGCAAGCTCCACCAACAGAATCTATTCTTATGCATATTACAACATAGAAGAGGGCTACCTCTTTAGGACTTGCCCTAAACTCTGATATTCAGACAATCAAATGTATTCTTTTTGTAAAGATCACAGGTGTTTTGCTCCTTGCTATGAAATATAAATATTTTCCCAAAATTTTACTTTGTTTAAATATATAAGAGAATTCTACCATGAAGACAAACTCTGTCTGTGAAATTGGTGCCATCAAGTTTCATTCTTCACTTCCCATAAATCACTGCCTAACCCCTATCAACACTGAGGCTTGTGAAGGTCCTCAAAAACTATTTTCCCCAAAATCACAAATAACAGAATAAAAATATGATGCAACTTTTTTTATTATTTATTTTATTTTATTTTTTAAATTTACATTCCAAATCACTTCCCCTTTCCCGTTTCCTCCCTCCCCGAAAGTCCCAACTTTTAAAAAAACAACAACAAAAAAATGGACCTGGCTTGATGAAGACAGGTTCAACATGATAAAAAGAAAGTCAAGGCCAGCTTATAGTTGAAGGCACTTGGATCTAACACAGCTTCTGAACTGGATGGGTGGGGCTGTTTATACATGAAGATGAATCTGCATCATTGAATACAGTCGAGAAGAAAGCTGCCCAGAGAGATTCTGATAGATGCAGAGATTTGATTTTGTATTGCACATCAGGCTAATCAGTGCATTTCAGTTAGAGGTATGGTCATTACAAACATTAAGGAAACACCCAAGGTCATGGTAAAAGGAATACAAGGCATTATAGAGAGCACGGGGTATAGAATAAAAGTTTTCTATTAATCCAAAATTGCAAATTATTTATCATGAGTTATAATAGAAAGTTCTTGCAAGGTCATCAAACTATAAATAGTAAGTCATAAACAGATCACATGGTCTTAATCAACCAAAGGGTATCAGGTTTGGAAGGAGGAATGTTCCATAATAATAAGAAAAATCAAACTTGATCAAAACTGACAGTTATACTAAAATACTGGAGATATCAAATATAGCTATGCTCATATGCACCAAAGTTACAGGCTTAGAAGATATAGAAAAGAGCAAATGAAACTGCTAGATATAAATATTACAGCATCTATGCATGCATTTCCTAGATGGCAAATGGCATAAATATGATAATTTATTTCATACTTGCCTCTAAAACACTGGTATACTAGCTATTCTAGTTATACCTTACAGGACAACAGAAATGTCAATAGTAAATGGACATGAATCTGTTGTTAGTCTTTCTTTCCCTTGAAATTGATTTTGTAAATTTTTTTTAATTTTATTTTATTTTCTAAGTTTTTTTTATTCACATTCCAAATCATTTCCCCTTTCCCGTTTCCTCCCTCCCCGACAGTCCTATAAGCCCACTTCCCTCCCTCTTTTCCCCATTCAACCCCTTCTCGCTTCTCTGTCCTGGCATTTCCCTACATACAGTCTTTCCAAGACCAGGGGTCTCTCCTTCCATCTTCTTGGAAACCTATTGATATGCGAATTGTGTCTAGGGTATTCCGAGATTCTGCATTAATATCCCCTTATCAGTGACTGCATACCATGTGTGTTCTTTTGTGATTGGGTTACCTCAATAAGGATGAAATTTTCAAGTTCTGACCATTTGCCTAGGAATTCCGTGAATTCATTGTTTTTAATTGCAGAGTAGTATTCCATTGTGTAAATATACCACATCTTCTGAATCCGTTCTTCCATTGAGGGACATCTGGGTTCTTTCCAGCTTCTGGCTATTATAAATAAGGCTGCTATGAACATAGTGGAGCATGTGTCCTTATTGCATTCAGGTAAAGCCTCTGGGTATATGCCCAAGAGTGGTATAGCCGGATCCTCCAGGAGTGTCATGCCCAGTTTTCTGAGGAACCGCCAGACTGCTTTCCAGAGTGGTTGTACCAGCTTGCAATTCCACCAGCACATCCTCGCCAACAACTGCGGTCTCCTGTGTTTTTGATCTTAGCCATTCTGACTGGTGTGAGGTGAAATCTCAGGGTTGTTTTGATTTGCATTTCGCTAATGACTAAGGATGATGAACATCTCTTTAGGTGCTTCTCAGCCATTAGATATTCTTCAGGTGAGAACCCTTTATTTAGCTCTGTACCCCATTTCTTAATAGGGTTACTTGCCTCTCTGGAGTTTAACTTCTTGAGTTCCTTGTATATATTGGATATTAGTCCTCTGTCAGATGTAGGGTTGGTAAAGATCATTTCCCACTTACTTGGTTGCAACTTTGTCTTTTTGACAGTGTCTTTTGCCTTGCAAAAACTTTGTAATTTAATGAGGTCCCATTTGTCAATTCTTGATATTAGAGCATAAGCTATTGGAGTTCTATTTAGGAAATTCTCTCCTGTGCCCATATGTTCAAGGTTCTTCCCTAGTTTCCTTTCTATTAGTTTCAGTGTGTCTGGTTTTATGTGGAGGTCCTTGATCCACTTGGAATTGAGCTTAGTGCAAGGAGATAAGAATGGATCAATTTGCATTCTTCTGCATGTTGACCTCCAGTTGAACCAGCACCATTTGTTGAAAAAGCTATCTTTTTTCCACTGGATTGTTTTAGCTCCTTTGTCAAAGATCAAGTGTCCATAGGAGTGTGGATTCATTTCTGGGTCTTCAATTCTGCTCCATTAATCTACATGCCTGTCACTGTACCAATACCATGCAGTTTTTAACACTATTTCTCTGTAGTACAGCTTGAGGTCCGGGATACTGATTCCCCCAGAGGTTCTTTTACTCTTGAGAATAGTTTTAGCTATCCTGGGTTTTCTGTTATTCCAGATGAATTTTTGAATTGCTCTTTCTAACTCTATGAAGAATTGAGTTGGGATTTTGATGGGAATTGCATTGAATCTGTATATTGCTTTAGGCAAGATGGTCATTTTTACTACATTAATCCTGCCAATCCATGAGCATGGCAGAACTCTCAATTCTGATTATTTATGCTCCAAATGCAAGGGCACCCTCATTCATAAAAGAAACTTTAATAAAGCTCAAAGCACACATCACACCTCACACAATAATAGTGGGTAACTTCAACACCCCGCTCTCTGAAATGAATCATTCAGGAAAGCAGAAACTAAACAGGGACACAGTGAATCTAATTGAAGCTTTGGACCAAATGGAACCACTCTCTGAAATGAATCATTCAGGAAAGCAGAAACTAAACAGGGACACAGTGAATCTAATTGAAGCTTTGGACCAAATGGAACTAACAGATATATATAGAACATTTTGTCCTAGAACTAAAGTACACACCTTCTTATCAGCACCTCATGGTACCTTCTCCAAAATTGACCATATAATTGGTCACAAATCAGACCTCAACAGAGATAAGAAGATAGAACTAATCCCATGCCTCCTATCAGATCACTATGGAATAAGGGTGGTCTTCAATGGCAACAAAAACAACAGAAAACGCACATACACATGGAGGCTGAACAATGCTCTACTCAATGATAACTTGGTCAAGGTGGAAATAAAGAAAGAAATTAAAGACTTTTTAAAATTTAATGAAAATGAAGGCACAACATACCCTAATTTATGGGACACAATGAAAGCAGTGCTAAGAGGAAAATTCATAGCCCTGAGTGCCGCCAAAAAGAAACGGGAGTCAGCATACACTAACAGCTTAATGGCACACCTGAAAGACCTGGAACAAAAAGAAGCAAATACACCAAAGAGGAGTAGAAGGCAGGAAATCATCAAACTCAGGGCTGAAATCAATAAAGTAGAAACAAATAAAACCATGCAAAGAATCAACAAAACGAGGAGTTGGTTCTTTGAGAAAATCAACAAGATAGATAAGCCCTTAGCCAGACTAACCAGTGGGCACAGAGACAGTATCCAAATTAATAAAATCAGAAACGAAAAGGGAGAGATAACAACAGAAACTGAGGAAATTCAAAAAATCATCAGATCCTACTACAAAAGCCTGTATTCAACACAACTAGAAAATCTCGAGGAAATGGACAATTTCCTTGAAAGCTACCAAATACCAAAATTAAATCAGGATCAAATAGACCATCTAAACTGTCCTATAACCCCTGAAGAAATAGAAGTCATCATTGGAAGTCTTCCAACCAAAAAAAAGCACAGGTCCAGATGGTTTTAGTGCAGAATTCTATCAGACCTTCAAAGAAGACCTAACACCAATATTCTTCAAACTGTTCCACAAAATAGAAACAGAAGGAACACTACCCAACTCGTTCTATGAAGCCACAATTACGCTAATACCAAAATCACACAAAGATCCCACAAAGAAAGAGAATCTCAGGCCAATCTCTCTTATGAATGTCGATGCAAAAATACTCCATAAAATTCTTGCCAACCGAATCCAAGAACACATCAAAACGATCATTCACCACGATCAAGAAAGCTTCATCCCAGGGATGCAGGGATGGTTCAATATAAGGAAATCCATCAATGTAATCCACTATATAAACAATCTCAAAGAAAAAAACCACATGGTCATCTCATTAGATGCTGAGAAAGCATTTGACAAAATTCAGCATCCTTTCATGCTAAAGGTCTTGGAAAGATCAGGAATTCGAGGCCCATATCTAAACATAGTAAAGGCAATTTACAGCAAACCGGTAGCCAACATCAATCTAAGTGGACTGAAATTTGAAGCAATTCCATTAAAATCAGGGACTAGACAAGGCTGCCTTCTCTCTCCATATCTTTTCAATATAGTACTTGAAGTTCTAGCTAGAGCAATTAGACAATAAAAGGAGGTCAAAGAGATACAAATTGGAAAGGAAGAAGTCAAACTATCCCTATTTGCTGACGATATGATAGTATACTTAAGCGACCCAAAGAACTCCACCAGAGAACTCCTACAGCTGATAAACAACTTCAGCAAAGTGGCCGGATACAAAATCAACTCAAGCAAGTCAGTAGCCTTCCTATACTCAAAGGATAAGCAGGCTGAGAAAGAAGTACGAGAAATGATTCCCTTCAGGATAGCCACAAACCATATAAAGTTTCTTGGTGTGACTAACCAAACAAGTGAAAGATCTGTATGACAAGAACTTCAAGTCTCTGAAGAAAGAAATTGAAGAAGACCGCAGAAGATGGAAAAATATGCAATGCTAATGGATTGGCAGGATTAATATAGTAAAAATGAC
This sequence comes from Tokudaia tokunoshimensis, assembly GCA_036184795.1. Lineage (NCBI taxonomy): Eukaryota > Metazoa > Chordata > Mammalia > Rodentia > Muridae > Tokudaia > Tokudaia tokunoshimensis. The sequence continues at coordinate 48,157,321 of BTHU01000021.1, read as the reverse complement.
CATCTTGCCAAAAACATTTTTATAAAATAAAAAAGTCACAGAGTAAGTTTCCAAAATTTACTAAAAATTGAAAGCTAATTTTTTCTATTGCCTATACAACTTTCTCAAAATAAGTGAGGTAAAGCTCTTGATTTCTTATAATTACACCAATGTTTTGTTACAAGATAATGTATACAAGCTTGTAGAGTGATCTGTTTTCCTTAATCTGTGGATCTCATCCCAATATTCTTCTTTTATTACTTTTGTCTATGTGTTGTAGTTAAACCTGTTTCTTCTTCCTAGTCACATGATCCCAGAAATAAGACTCAAACTCAAAATATATTTATAAACACCTTTGCCATATAGCTAGGTTCTATTCAGACTTCATCATAACCAAAATAACCCAATCATGTTAACTTACATTCTGTCAAATGGTTGATTACATCTGCTTTAAGTACCATGCATCCATCTTGTCTCCTCTTTTCAGTGACTCTCCTGTCTTCTCTCTCCCAGAATTGTTTCCTCTCTCAGATATCTTACCTCTATATCCTTAGCAAACCATTGACAAATGATGCAGCCATTCAATTCATAAGGTAATTTCTCTACAATTTTACCTTTTAGTTTAATAAAAAATCTTTCAAATATAAAAATTGTGAAGCAATTATGAAAACCATAAGGTATGATATACATTTACAATACCCAGTCCATTTATATTTGGCAATTTAGATAGAGCATTCTATATCCAACCTTAGTGAGTTTAGAGTTTTGTATCTAAACCATTTATTATCTTAACCTATATACCATATAGAAACATTTTTGTAGACCTAGAACATCTTAAATATTAAGTAACTTAAATTTAATTGTGAGATACAACTATCTAGTCTAGTCAACCTCATCAGAGATTTGAGAAGAAATACATATTATTTGAGTATGCAGGAGGCATAGGGACACAGCTTCCAAAAATGATAAAGATGACAAATGTTAGAGATAACTTACTGTTTGGATAGTCACCAATATTCCTTATAATGTTGGAGCATCCATTTTCAGCCTTCTGGCACAGAACACCTGGAAGGCTTTAAGTGAAGTAGAAATTATGAAGGACTAGATTACTCTGTATTGGCAGATCTTAGCAACCAACTATCTGGTTTTCTTTTTCTTTTTTAGACAGTAATCTGTCTGCAGATAAAGTTAGGGCAGTTTTTGCTCAGTGTCTAGCTTGTCAAAATTGAAGAAAAGAGGTTAGTGATGATTATTATCTTCTTTGAAGTAAAATAGGGGTGTTACCAGAAGAGAATCTGTCTCATACTCAAAATATATTTTAGTAATAAAATAATAAAATGATTTTAAATGCCATATTCTGTGGATCTCTGACAGTTATGAAGACCATAACTTTATATATAGAATATGTGAACAAGCAAATGGTGACTGTCCCTGCTACTATCATCAACCCAGGATGTATATTTCTGTATATACAACCCAGGATATATATTTCTGTGATAATACAGACTAGTAGCTAACAAGACCATGAGTTTGATTGACTGAATGTTAACCTGCATTACTAATTATGCTAGACAGTTTTAATAGAAGGTGTTAAAAGAAGTAGGATTAAACCTGCACTTTTTAATGAGTTACATAGGCACAATCACTAAGAATTGAAATGTGTTGTAATAAAATTAATCTTAAATTTTGTCTCAATATACAAAGATTTACATCATGAAAACCTTAAACCTGTACTAATATACAAAATTCTGTACCAATATAACAAAATTATGTTGCAATATAATGCATTTGTTTTAAGAGTAAGTTCTAATAATCTACCCCATTTGTCTAATTTTGTATAATTCTATACACACATTTTATTTCAACCTCCTTTCTTTTACCTAGGAAAGAAAGATAGCAATCACTGAATCTAGGCTCCCTATTTTGTTTCTTACCAATCCAAATGCAGAATTATTTGTAATTATTCCTTAAAAGGGCAATATATCCATAATTCATAAAATGACAAAAACCATCTACCCCAGCTTAGGGGTTTGGAAGACAGTCTTCTTTTCATTGTTACCTGCTGATTTAGGGTTTCCCTTTTGGTAGGCCCAAGAAACTAGAAAAAAAAATTTAGTCTTAAGAAAGTAAGCTGCAGGTCTTAAGAGAGTAAGCTGAAATATTTGTTGTCCTGTCTCTATGCTGAAAAAGCACAGGCATAAATGCAGTACTGGCTGTAACAGTCTGAAAGACTGAACCAAGTGAGCTATCTGTTCTGAAAATGACCCAGAAGCAAGTCTTTAGAGGAAACAGCTTCAATACAGTTGAGGTAGGATCAAGCAGGGAGCTGGAACAGCAGGTCGTCTCAGCATCATAGACTACCCTCCTAGTCTTCCATTCTTTAATATAAATACCTTACATGTAATACATAGTTCTATAAAGACATATTTGTGTAGAATGTGCAGTGTGCACAGATCAATTAAGGATAATTTTCTGCTCTTTATTGGAACATGCACGACATCTGTCTTCTTTACAAGTTAGTTTGAATTATATCAGATTATAATATCAATTTTATTGATCCCAATTAAAAGAATGATATGAAATGTCTGGAGGATTTTGCAGTCAACAAGAACTACTGGCTATGCAAAGACCTTTTTAAATGTCTCAGGTAGTCTCAAGACCTGTTCTCAAGTAGCAGGATCAGTGCATATATTATCTATCTTGTTGATCTTATCAATCTCCCTCGTTTTGTCTGTAGCCAAGATCTTCAGGGTCTTCCTCAGTCAAATCTTATTTTCAATAATTTGTAAGGAAGATAGAGCTTTTCTTTTCCTGTTAGAACAAATGAAAAATCTCCTCCCTAATGTAATATATTTCCTTTTGTACAATTTGGAATTAGGACTTCTATAGACTGATCTAATTCAGCAATCCTTTTTAAAAATCCAGTGTAACTTAGCAGTTTTCCTATTTGTCTCATTGACTTTCTAAAAAAAATTAAAATCAACAAAGCATACTTTGAACCATGTTTTAGAGATATCACATCCACTTCTGTTCTATGACCATTTCCTGTTAAGTCTTTTGATAATGGCTTGATCTGTGGAACTGTGATCTATATCCAGTACAGGCTTCCTGCCATAATATCTATAAAATTGTTGTATTTTAATGGATGTATATTTCTGGGCATTGTCTGTTTTAATCTGTAAAAGTATCTCCACGATAGGCATCATCTCTAATAAATGTGCAATCTCAGAATCATCCCCCTCAGAACTGAAGGAAGAAGTCCACTGGAACTCCAAACATGTATCAATTACATCTCTATCGGTTACCATTCTAATTTATCAACCACTTATGGAAACTTTTCGTGTGAAAATACTTTTTTTCATGTTATTATCAGTTCCAGATTTGATTACTTTGTGTATATCTTATTTTGATTTAAAGATTCTCACGACCTCAGTTTTATGGTCTCTAATCTATTATCTAATTTCTCAGTCTCTTCTTTTTCTGAGTCTGTTTTCTTCTCACCTCTCCCAAAGAGGACATACAAAACTGTAATCATTGAAAAAACAGCCATTTGTATGTTGGTAAGTGAGGCAAGATCATAAGGAATCCAGATGCAGAGTACTATTGTGCTTACCTCCATCCCAAATATAGAAAACAGTTTTCTTTTTAATTTCAAAACTTCTCCCTAAGGGCTTTATTTTATTATATTTAAATTAAATATTTCAGGGACTGCCAGGCTCAGAGACAGACAGGCATAATATAGCTTGGGTCTCGGGCGGCTTGTGTGTACGCAGCTCCCAAGAGCTGGGCAGATGTGCAGTAACCAGCGCGCCAGCTCTGCTGTGGGACTTCTGTCTGGCAGAGGGACCCCGCACTGGGCAGGAGCCTACAAGCTTCCCTTCCGCGACCTCTGTTCCGGTAGACTGCACTGAAGAGACACGTACCCAGGTTCTCATCAATATAACATCGCTTGGGACACGGCCTGTTGGGGCTTCCGCCTGCTCCCAAGAACGGGACAGCGCTGTGGTCATCTGGGTGCCAGATCTGCTGTAGGCCATCGCCTCTGCAGGGTGACCAGCTTTGCTCCAGTGGCCTGGAAGTTGGGACTGCCAGGCTCGGAAACAGACAGGCATAATATCTCTTGGGTCTCGGGCGGCTTGTGTGTACATGGCTCCCAAGAGCTGGGCAGATCTGCAGTAACCAGCGTTCCAGCTCTGCTGTGGGGTTTCTGCCTGGCAGAGGGATGCCCCCTCCCCCCCCCACTCTAGGAGAGATCACACACCCCTGCACAGGGCAGGAGCCTACCCGCCTCCCTTTGGCGACCTCTGCTCCAGGAATCTACTACACTGAGCCTTTGGATGTGCAAGGACTCCCGACTATAAAATCACTTAGGGCAAGGCACATCAGGGCTCCAAAGATACTCAGGAGCAGGGCAGGCCCAAGAAATCTGTGCCAGGGGAAGCCTGGTAATCCAGGGGGGGCAGAAATAGCTTTGCAGGCTCACAGGAGGTCCAACCAACAGCCAGTGACAGCAGGACCAAATAACATCAGAGGTAACCAGATGGCAAAAGGCAAACTTAGGAACGTTACTAACAGAAATCAAAGTAATATGGCACCACCCGAACCCAACTCTCCAACAGCAGCAAGTCCTGGATACCCCACCACACCTGAAAGACAAGATCTGGATTTAAAATCACTTCTCATGATGCTATTAGAGGATCACAAGAAGGACACAAATAAATCTAATAAAGAATTACAGGAGACCATGAATCAATGGTTAGAAGTCCTTACAAAAGAAACACAAAAATCGCTTAGAGAAATGCATGAGAACATGGATCAAAAGATGGAGGCGCACAAGGAGACAACAAAAAAATTGCTTAACGAGATGAATCAACGGGTAGATGCACTCACAAAGGAATCACAAAAATTGTATAAAGAAATGCAGAAGAATATGGGTCAACAGACAGATGCCCATAAGGAGGCAACACAAAAATCTCTTAGAAGAAATGAATCAACGGATAGATGCCCTTACAAAGGAAACACGAGAGCTGCTTAAAGAAATCCAGGAGACGATGGATCAACAGATGGAATCCCATGAGGAGGAAACACAAAAATCACTCAGAGAAATGCAGGAGAACGTGGGTCAACAGGCAGAAATCCTGAAAGAGATAATGCAAAAATAACTTAAAGAAATACAGGAAAATACAAACAAAGAAGTGAAGGATCACAGCAAATCCATCCAAGAACTAAAAAAGGAAGTAGAAACAACTAAGAAATCACAAAGGGAGACAACTTTGGAGATAGAAAACCTTGGGAAGAAATCAGGAGTCATAGATGCAAACATCAACAATAGAATACAAGAGATGGAAGAAAGAATCTCAGGTGCTGAAGATTCCATAGAAAGCATCGATTCAACAGTCAAAGAAAATGCAAAATGCAAAAAACGTGTAACCCAAAACATCCAGGAAATCCAGGACACAATGAGAAGACCAAACCAAAGGATTATAGGTATAGATGAGAGTGAAGATTTGCAACTTAAACGGCCAGTAAACATCTTCAACAAAATTATGGAGGAAAACTTCCCTAACCTAAAGAGAGAGATGCCAATCAACGTACAAGAAGCCTACAGAACTCCAAACAGACTGGACCAGAACAGAAATACCTCCCGTCACATAATAATCAAAACACCAAATGTTCTAAACAAAGAAAGAATATTAAAAGCAGTAAGAGAAAAGGGTCAAGTAACATACAAAGGAAGACCTATCGGAATCACATCAGACTTCTCACCAGAGACTATGAAAGCCAGAAGATCCTGGGCAGATCTCATGCAGACAATAAGAGAACACAAATGCCAGCCTAGACTCCTCTACCCAGCAAAACTCTCAATCACCATAGATGGAGAGACCAAGATATTCCATGATAAAACCAAATTTTCACAATGTCTTTCCACAAATCCAGCCCTGCAACGGATAATAGGTGGAAACCGCCAATACAGAAAGAAACAACACCCTGGAAAAAATGAGATAATAACCTTCTTGATTCAAACCCAAAAGTAGATAACCACTCAAACATAAAGATAGCATCAAGAATGTCTGGTTGCAATAATCACTATGCCTTAATTTCTCTTAATATCAATGGTCTCAATTCCCCAATAAAAAGACATAGACTAGCAGACTGGATATGTAAACAGGACCCAGCATTTTGCTGCATGCAGGAAACGCACCTCACCGTTAAAGACAAACACTACCTCAGAGTAAAAGGCTGGAAAACAATTTTACAAGCAAATGGCCCCAAGAAACGAGGTGGAGTAGCCATCCTAATATCAGATAAAATTGATTTTCAACCTAAAGTCATCAAAAAAGACACAGAAGGACACTACATACTGATCAAGGGAAAAATCCACCAAGAAGAACTCTCAATTCTGAATATCTATGCTCCAAATGCAAGGGCACCCTCATTCGTAAAAGAAACTTTACTAAAGCTAAAAGCACACATCACACCTCACACAATAATAGTGAGTGACTTCAACACCCTGCTCTCTGAAATGGATCATTCTGGAAAGCAGAAACTAAACAGGGACACAGTGAATCTAATTGAAGCCTTGGACCAAATGGAACTAACAGATATATATAGAACATTTTATCATAGAGCTAAAGAATACATCTTCTTCTCAGCACCTCATGGTACCTTCTCAAAAATTGACCCTATAATTGGTCACAAATCAGATCTCAACAGATATAAGAAGATCGAACTAATCCCATGCCTCCTATCAGATCACTATGGAATAAGGGTGGTCTTCAATGGCAACAAAAACAAAAGAAAACCCATATACACACGGGGGCTGAACAATGCTCTACTCAATGATAACTTGGTCAAGGTGGAAATAAAGAAATCAAAGACTTTTTGAAAGTTAATGAAAATGAAGGCACAACATACCCTAATTTATGGGAAACAATGAAAGCTGTGCTAAGAGGAAAATTCATGGCCCTGAGTACCGCCAAAAAGAAACAGGAAACAGCATACACTAACAGCTTAATGGCACACCTGAAAGTCCTGGAACAAAAAGAAGCAAATACACCAAAGAGGAGTAGAAGGCAGGAAATCATCAAACTCAGGGCTGAAATCAATCAAGTAGAAACAAATAAAACCATGCAAAGAATCAACAAAACGAGGAGTTGGTTCTTTGAGAAAATCAACTAGGTAGATAAGCCCTTAGCCAGACTAACCAGTAGGCACAGAGACAGTATCCAAATTAATAAAATCAGAAACGAAAAGGGAGAGATAACAACAGAAACTGAGGAAATTCAAAAAATCATCAGATCTACTACAAAAACCTGTATTCAACACAACTAGAAAATCTCGAGGAAGTGGACAATTTCCTTGACAGATACCAAATACCAAAATTAAATCAGGATCAAATAGACCATCTAAACCGTCCTATAACCCCTGAAGAAATAGAAGTTGTCATTGGAAGACTTCCAACCAAAAAAAGCACAGGTCCAGATGGTTTTAGTGCAGAATTCTATCAGACCTTCAAAGAAGACCTAACACCAATACTCTTCAAACTGTTCCACAAAATAGAAACAGAAGGAACACTACCCAACTCGTTCTATGAAGCCACAATTACACTAATACCAAAAGCACACAAAGATCTGACAAAGAAAGAGAATCTCAGGCCAATCTCTCTTATGAATGTCGATGTAAAAATACTCAATAAAATTCTTGCCAACCGAATCCAAGAACATATCAAAATGATCATTCACTACGATTAAGTAGGCTTCATCCCAGTGATGCAGGAATGTTTCAATATAAGGAAATACATCAATGTAATCCACTATATAAACAATCTCAAAGAAAAAAACCGCATGGTCAACTCATTAGATGCTGAGAAAGCATTTGACAAAATTCAGCATCCTTTCATGCAGGTCTTGGAAAGATCAGGAATTTGAGGCCCATATCTAAACATAGTAAAAGCAATTTACAGTAAATCGGTAGCCAGCATCAATCTAAATAGAGAGAAACAAGAAGCAATCCCACTAAAATCAGGGACTAGACAAGGCTGCCCTCTCTCTCCATATCTTTTCAATATAGTACTTGAAGTTCTAGCTAGAGCAATTAGAAAACAAAAAGAGGTCAAAGGGATACAAACTGGAAAGGAAGAAGTCAAACTATCACTATTTGCAGACGATATGATAGTATACTTAAGCGACCCAATGAACTCCACCAGAGAACTCCTACAGCTGATAAACGACTTCAGCAAAGTGGCCGGATATAAAATCAACTCAAGCAAGTCAGTAGCCTTCCTATACTCAAAGGATAAGCAGGCTGAGAAAGAAGTAAGAGAAACGATACCCTTCACGATAGCCACAAACCATATAAAGTATCTTGGCGTGACTCTAACCAAACAAGTGAAAGTTCTGTATGACAAGAACTTCAAGTCTCTGAAGAAAGAAATTGAAGAAGACCTCAGAAGATGGAAAAATCTGCCATGCTCATGGATTGGCAGGATTAATATAGTAAAAATGAGCATCTTACCAAAAGTAATATACAGATTCAATGCAATCCCCATCAAAATCCAAACTCAATTCTTCATAGAGTTAGAAAGAGCAATTCAAAAATTCATCTGGAATAACAGAAAACCCAGGATAGCTAAAACTATTCTCAAGAGTAAAAGAACCTCTGGGGGAATCAGTATCCCGGACCTCAAGCTGTACTACAGAGCAATAGTGTTAAAAACAGCATGGTATTTGTACAGTGACAGGCATGTAGATCAATGGAACAGAATTGAAGACCAAGAAATGAATCCACACTCCTATGGTCACTTGATCTTTTACAAAGGAGCTAAAACCATCCAGTGGAAAAAAGATAGCCTTTTCAACAAATGGTGCTGGCTCAATTGGAGGTCAACATGCAGAAGAATGCAAATTGACCCATTCTTTTCTCCTTGCACTAAGCTCAATTCCAAGTCGATCAAGGACCTCCACATAAAACCAGACAAACTGAAACTAATAGAAAGGAAACTAAGGAAGAACCTTGAACATATGGGCACAGGGGAAAATTTCCTGAACAGAACTCCAATAGCTTATGCTCTAAGATCAAGAAAAGACAAATGGCACCTCATTAAATTACGAAGTTTTTGCAAGGCAAAAGACACTGTCAAAAAGACAAAGCGGCAACCAACTCACTGGGAAATGATCTTTACCAACCTTACATCCAACAGAGGGCTAATATCCAATATATACCAAGAACTCAAGAAGTTAAACTCCAGAGAGGCAAGGAACCCTCTTAAAAAATGGGGTACAGAGCTAAACAAAGAGTTCTCACCTGAAGAATATCTAATGGGTAAGAAGCACCTAAAGAGATGTTCATCATCCTTAGTCATTAGGGAAATGCAAATCAAAACAACCCTGCGATTCCATCTCACAAGAGTCAGAATAGCTAAGATTAAAAACAGGAGACAGCAGTTGTTGGCAAGGATGTGGAGAAAAGAGCAACACTCCTCCACTGCTTGTGGAATTGCAAGCTGGTACAACCACTCTGGAAAACAGTCTGGCGGTTCCTCAGAAAACTGGGCATGACACTCCTGGAGGATCCGGCTATACCACTCCTGGGCATATACCCAGACGCTTTGCCTGCATGCAGTAAGGACACATGCTCCACTATGTTCATAGCAGCCTTATTTATAATAGCCAGAAGCTGGAAAGAACCCAGATGTCCCTCAACGGAGGAATGGATTCAGAAGACGTGGTATATTTACACAATGGAATAATACTCTGCAATTAAAAGCAATGAATTCATGAAATTCCTAGGGAAATGGTCAGAACTTGAAAATGTCATCCTTAGTGAGGTAACCCAATCACAAAAGACCACACATGGTATGCAGTCACTGATAAGGGGATATTAACCCAGAATCTCGGAATACCCTAGACACAATTCGCATATCAATAGATTTCCAAAAAGATGGAAGGAGAGACCCCTGTTCCTGGAAAGACTGGATGTAGGGAAGGCCAGGACAGAGTAACAAGAGGGGGTTGAATGGAGAAAAGAGGGAGGGAAGGGGGCTTATGGGACTTTCGGGGAGGGAGGAAACGGGAAAGGGGAAATGATTTGGAATGTAAATAAAAAAAAACTTAGAAAATAACAAAAAAGAAAAAAAAAGAAAAAAAGAAATTAAATATTTCTCTCAATGATTTTTATATTTATCTTCCGTTCTCTTTTATTGTTCTTTGAACTCAGTATCTTATCAGTTTAGACTCTTGTGATTTTTTAATTAACCCCACCTAAGCTTCTCAGCTAGGTCAGGGTTTCTTGCCAGCCATCATCAGGCTTCTCCAACTCACCCTGCTTCTTTGAAGCTTTAGGCCTTCATCCCTGGGTATACCCCATTAGTCTGTAGCCCATGTGCCCTGCCATGCTTGGTTGGGCTGGCACCTCTCACCAGGGACCAGGCTGGGGGACTCAGTGGATCCCGACTATGTGGCTGTTCTTCTTTCTGAGCCTCAGCAGGAGCAGTGCTTTCTGTTAAGTAGAGTGTTGGCTTTCCAGAGCAGCATACAGTTCTTGGAGGACCACAGCCTATGTTTTTGTCAGTGGTCTTGCAAGTGGAAAGCCTTCCCTGGCACTGTAAACCAGCTGGTCTCAAGCAACAGTAGCTTCAAACTTGTGTGTATTTTGGGAGAGAGCTTTGCCTCTCTAATCAGTAACTTGTCTCGATAGTTTGGTTCTATGCCCAAAGTAAGGTGCAGTAATATACAGTTCGGCCAATTTAAGCTTATTTTCGACTAACTTACAATAAATGAGACTCAATGATTATTTTCCTTGGCTTAGATACTTACTGGGAAAGTGGGGGTGCAGGGGGGAACTTCTAATCTATTCTTTCAACTGCTGGCCTGGCTACCTCCTGAGCAGTGTACCCCGGATACTTGCTGTTTCTCCTGGCCATGTGCTCATCATCTTTCTCCCTTCAGAGAACTTCCTCCTCTCTCTTGTACTTCATCCTCCTCCACTCCTTGAACCAAGTCACTCCAAACCGACCTATCTCTAATCCCTCCAGTAACTGGCTGTAGCCAATTTTATTTAACCAATAGTTGTAAATCAAGGTACAAGGTTTGCACAACAAAAGCTTATAAACATGAGAAGTAGCTTAGGTCTAGACATTCAGATATAGAATTCAGCAGTGCAATACAAAGAAACAGATTAAACCTAACAATTTCCTTTTTTATTTTAACTTTAGCTGAATAAAAAAAGGCTTTCTTTCTTATAATAATAAATATACCTTATGAATAATTATGAAAATTATTAAGTAAGAGTTACATTTAAAAAATCCAGTTTGTTCATATTTGGCAACTCAGGAGAAAGTATTCTATAATTTATCCTATCCCGGGGAGTCCAGGGTTCTGTACCTAAATCAATTTCTGTCCTAACTTGTATTATGCTCCTAAAATTACATGTCAGATGATACAAGGTTAGGAGTCAAGAAAGTATGGCCCTGAGGACTGGCCAATTGCAGTTTAGAGAAGCCCAGATGAAACATACTCAGTAATAACTCGAGTTATCGAAAAGAAATAGATTTTAATGGCATACATGATACTTGGCATCATATCTGATCTATATGAAAATTTATAGAAATAATTGAAAGTGACATTCTATAATACAGCATAACAGAATAGCATTGGTTTTATAAATTCCCATCACTATCCTAATCTGGCCAGGAAACAGTCCGACTCAGAAAACCACAGCATTATGCAGAATTATTACTGAAAGTTTAACTGTAGATCAGACTATTATATCTCATGAGAATCACTTATGAGACTACTGTTTAGGTATTAAATAAAGTATTATTTAAATCTATCTTATATTCACACAGAAACTGAGCATAAAGTTTAGAATTCTCATAAACCTCTTCCCACATTTAAGCCTCCTTGATCAAGCACATATGACATATGAGCAACACAATCCTTAAAAATAGTGAACCTGTCATGATAATTTCATTTGTTACCGTTTATTTTTTTTAGAGCACTTTCTCTAAAGACACACATAGCTTATATTGCTATAGTTCCAATCCAGGAATAGATGTGATTCTTTGAAGCCTGGATGCTGTGACACTGTAATCATTGAACATTTGGTTTTTCACTGTGTCTGTTTTAAATGATAAAACTTTTGAAAGCAACTTGGTTCTCCAGATATAAAAAGCTTACACTATATATTTTGAGAATTACTTTGACTTCTGTTATATTTATTTTCATTTATTTCTTCTTCACACTGTTATTTCCCTTTAGTGAATCCTTAATTTGTTCTATATTTGGCAGTTTTTCTTAGTCATATTAACTTCTTGTAATAAAGGATCATAAGAATGAATTATAGATGCTAATAACACCTAATCTTATCTGAACCTACTTAGTTGCTCTTTGCTTATCATTTTTTGGTGAAGAAAGATAAAAATCACATTGGATGACAAATTTCACTTTAAAATGTACACACTAACAGAAGTATAAAATTCAAAATGCTCATTCTAACATGAAGACAAAAATAATCATGAAACAACATACTGAACATTCAGGGAATAATATATGGACATATTCTCTATATTATGCACTGCATGCTTGCTACTGAAGCTTTCTCTAACAAGTACATGTGGGCATAGTGATTATATGTTAACCTGTATAATTAAGAAAATGATTTGCTTAACAAGTAATTTATAACAAAATGCCGAACCAGTAATCATATGAACAAGCCATATGTTTTTAAATATGACCCAGATATTTGCATAGTGTTTATGCACAATAAATTAAGGCAAAGTGAAAAATCTGCTGACAAGAAATAAGTAGCAATAAGGGTAAAGCAATACATTAAATCCTTCATTCTGGATCATTTAGGAAATGCAACATTCATTTTAGATTCATAAGTAAAAGCCCTAACATATTGGCTATATATACCATAAATCTCCAGTTATCCATTATTAGGTGACATTTTGCTGTTTGCAGTTGAGCATGTTTACTTTGTTCATAATTAACTGCATAATAGCTGTCTATGTTTTTCACAGAATTTACACTCAGTCTCTATCCCAAACAAATGAGTCCAGAAAATAGGATGATTCCATCAAGTTCCTTACAATCATCAATTTCAAATACATGTTTACAAGAAAGGATTTTATTGTGACTACAATAAAACATTTTTGGCTACAAATGTGTATGTTGAAGTTTAATTACTAAACTCCTAAAATGTAGAAAGAGTATAGAACTAGAAAAGTAGAAACAGCGAAGAAGAACGTATCTAAGAATACCCCGAAAAGGGATTTCCATGAAAATAATAAGTGTGGAACCATCTTGGACTGGCAAATGGTCACTATGCAACATAACACAATGGATCAATCACATATTCCTGCAGTACTTTTGTTGGTGTACACTTGTGACTGCCAGTCCACAGCCCAGAGAAAGTGGCATCTTTGAAAACAGGCTGCCATGAGGACCATGATTTACATCAGTCACCATTATTTTAAACAAAAGGATAAACTTAGAAGGGAAAGACACTGGAGAAATGAAGCTGAGAAACAATCTGTGGTACTAAGCACCAGAGAGTGAGGAAAGTAAAAGAATCAGAAGACAACACAGGGGAGGATGGGTCTAATGAATGCTGATGCTGACTAGATCATTGCTTTAAAACTTAGTGATAAACAGGGGCTACATTCTTAAGCCCTATCACATTGCTTCTAGCTAATGATTGCATAAGATTTTTTATATGTATTTTACTTTTCTTTAAGAAACAGCAATTTAGGAGAAATAACAATAAAACAGCAAAACGGGGTCCTTAAACAAATACAATAAAGTTTCACTGGTAAAGTTAAATGTTAAACTTGTGATCACAGGAACAAAATATATCTTAAATCATGGTCTGGAAAAAACTGTTAGATGGATATGTCCACGTGAATGAAACCTATAAAGGTGTATAAATATAATGTCATATTTACAAATCTATAATGTCAGAAATAAACATAAGTAAAGGTATACTTTTATTGTTTCCTTCTGTTTCAAATATATTTCCAGGCATATAAAAAAGTATTACTTTTTTTTCTCATTGGTATCAATATTTTCTTACTATCAGAAGATGTGGTATATCTACACAATGGAATACTACTCTGCAATTAAAAACAATGAATTCACGAAATTCCTAGGCAAATGGTCAGATCTTGAAAATATCATCCTTAGTGAGGTAACCCAATCACAAAAGAACACACATGGTATGCAGTCACTGATAAGGGGATATTGACCCAGAATCTCGGAATACCCTAGACAGAATTCGCATATCAATAGATTTCTAAGAAGATGGAAGGAGAGACCCCCTGGTCCTGGAAAGACTAGATGTAGGGGAACGCCAGGACAGAGTAACGAGAGGGGTTTGAATGGAGAAAAGAGGGAGGGAAGGGGGCTTATGGGACTTTCGGGGAGGGAGGAAACGGGAAAGGGGAAATGATTTGGAATGTAAATAAAAAAACTTAGAAAATAAAAAAAAAAGAAGAAAAAAAAAAGAAGTTTTTCTCTCCTGTCCCATTTTGTCTGTGAAAAATCAAACTCAAGTATTCCATAACAAACTAAATTGTTGGACTAATTTATATTCTTCAAAAAGATAATTTGGCTGGATAAATAAAAATAAAAATAAAAAAATAACTCACAAAGCATAATGGCATCTTGACCTATGGTAAAATTGATATTTTGCCAGGTTAAAAAAAAAAAACTCAAAACTACAAATACCCTGCAAACCATATGTTTTTATACATGAAGTTAAAAAAAGCCAATCAGAATATAGTAATGACATCAGGAGAAGTGAAGATAAATTATGTGTAGTAAGGAGAGAAAGGGGATACAACAAAAGCACCTAATGTGCATGCATAAAATCCTATGAAATCAACATTTTTACAATTAATATACACTATTAAATCAGTAATATAGTTGAATACAAACAAATACATAATTGACAGGTAGATATATACATAGATAAATAGCAGTAAACCCAGTATTGTAACTCTTTCCACAGTTGTAAGTTAAATTTTAGAATTGTTTGTCATTTATATGACATATTTTTACAACTCCTTTGCATTTATTTATTTGTTTGCTTCTTGTGAAGTGGCGAAATTCAAAGACTTATAAATGCTAAAAGATCACTCTACCACTTAACTAGATACTTAGTCCTTGGTAATCATTTCATATTCAAACATTTTTAGTACCTTGTAAGACTTCAGTCGACTTTTGATCTGAGTCATTATTTCTTTGTAATCATGGAAGAAGGGGCTGGAGTGATGTTCAATGGTCAAGAAAGCTTGCTCTTGAGGAGGATCTAAGGTCATTGTCCAACACTTACATGGTCGCTCACAGCTATCAGTAAATCCACTTCCAGGGGATCCAGTGACTTCTGGCCTTAGTTGGACATGCATATATAGAGAAAAATATTCACACATAAAAAGAAAACAAAATGTAAAAATAGCAAGAGAAGATAAAGAGATTTTATTACCTAACCTTACTTTTTTTTTTTATTTTCCAATGCTCCTACTTTGTTGCAAAAACCCAGTAACCTTCCCATATACAAATAAGAAAATATACTGAGAACAGAATCAGGGATATGATATCTGTTATAATAGCCTCAAAAATCTTAGAATGACTCTAACTAAGGAAATTGAAGGCTTGTACGATAAAAAGTTAAAGACACTGAAGAAAGATATTGAACAGGGCTGGAGAAATGGCTCAGTGGTTAAGAGCACTGACTGCTCTTCCAGAGGTCCTGAGTTCAATTCCCAGCAACCACATGGTGGCTCACTACCATCTGTAATGGGATCCATTGCCCTCTGAAGATAGCTACAGTCTACTCAAATAAATAAATAAATCTTTAAACAAAAAGAAAGAAATTGAACAAAACTTTAGGAAAAGTAATGGTTGCCTATGTTCATGGATTGGCAAATATGCTGTGAAAATGATCACTCTATCAAAATCACTCTACAGATTTAACACAATTCCCATTTAAATTCCAACATAATTCTTTATAAAAACAAAAATATTAAATTTCATATGGAACTATACACACACACATTTCTTTCTTCCATTTGTTTCTAAAAAGAGTATACAAGTATATTCATATCCATCATATGTAAATATCAATATATGTAATTGCTTATAAAGACTCTTATCAGATGTTAATTTTAAAAACACAGAGATATTTATATTTTTATACTGTTTTAGGTCACTGAAGCAAAAGAAATGCTTAAACACTGATGAATATCATCAGACTCTACCTTATAAGTGAATATATTAAATAGATCAAATGGACAGACATAGGTCTTTTTTTTTTCTGTTGCTCTCAAAATAATTTCCTGGGTTATATCATAAGCCTAGTATGTAGACTTCATAATTAACTAGGTTTTAAAAGCTAGTACTCCACTTTTAGCCACAACAATATAAGGTCTGTTTGATGACTATGGCTAAATTCAGAATAATGAAAAAATTTTATCTGTTCAAAAAAATCTGCTCTGACCTAATGCTCAACTTCTATCACAACAGGGAAAAGAAGACATAAATATAGATTTAGTCCCGTAAAATGAGTTCGAGTTCAAACAGTATTGTTGCATGAATTTTTACTCCTAAAGTCTTTTCCTAGGCTGAGTATATGGAACAGTGTATAAAGGTACCCACACACAAGTCTGAGAACCAGAACCTACAAAACAAAACAAAAACAAACAAAACCATGAAACGGTATTATCCAAGTCATCCTATATATAGAGATTGATAGAGGATAGCTGGGAGCTTTTGGCTCAATGAGCCTGAGGTCCACAACAGAAAATAAAGAGACTGTGTCTCAAACTATTTGGAAGGTCAAGTTGTCCACTGAACTCTACATGCATACAATGAATATATACCTGCATTCACACATATGAATCTGTAACATACACAAACCAAACACACTTGTACACTTTAAACACACACACACACACACACACACACACACACACACACACACACACTTTGCTTTCTTCCATTTGTTTCTAAAAAGGATATCAAGATGAACTTGGGCAAACCTTGGACACTGAAGGGTTGATATAAGGTATTCTGACCACTTGATTGTTTAAAATAAAGTCATTTGAAAACCACAGATGCAAAAAGGTCTGTTTGACCTTTATCATGAGGATGAAATACACCCACTCCATACTTGAAAGATGGAAGATCCTAATCCTAAGAATAAGATGTTGAAACCAAAAAAATTCTGCAGTCTTTGGCAACATAATTCTTATTTTTCTAACCTCTTCACAGAACAGTTCCCTCTTCACAGTGTGTTTTCCTTGGTTCCATTCAGTCTGTGTATGTCCCTGACTGGTTCTTTGAGTCTTTGTCCTTTTAAAGAGGACCCAACCCATGGGATCATAGAACATATGAGGCATGTTTGCTTTCTAAACTATTTACTGCTTACTGTACTATTTTTGTCCTTGGAAGTGATTGCAGGGACAATACCATATGAAATATCTATTCCAATAAGGACACTGTGCTTGCTGCTACCTTCCCCTATCATAAGATGACAAAGAAGCCAGGCATCTGTTGGTACAACTGCCAAATACTGTTACAGCACAACAAACAAATGAGAACCATACAAACAAAAGATCTAGGCACATGATTGACCGAGGAGTTGCATAAACTCCTATTGATGTCTTTAGAAATTCACAGCAATTTGCCAGATTGTATCCTAAAGCAAACTGATGTAAAGAGGGAAAGGTAGTATTGTTTATTGAAACAATTTATGATATGTCACAGTAAACAGTTCATAGTAGGGATAGACAAAATATATAATTAAATTTAGCTAGGATTGAAAAAATATACAATGACTACAAACACATTACTTTTCTCTATGATAAACATTTCATAATCCTAAGTATTTGTCAGACTAGAGCAAAACATTTCCATAAAGTATTTCTTTTTTTTTATTATTTATTTTATTTTATTTTTTTAATTTACATTCCAAATCACTTCCCCTTTCCCGTTTCCTCCCTCCCCGAAAGTCCCATAAGCCCCCTTCCCTCCCTCTTTTCTCCATTCAACCCCCTCTTGTTACTCTGTCCTGGCGTTCCCCTACATCCAGTCTTTCCAGGACCAGGGGTCTCTCCTTCCATCTTCTTAGAAATCTATTGATATGCGAATTCTGTCTAGGGTATTCCGAGATTCTGGATCAATATCCCCTTATCAGTGACTGCATACCATGTGTGTTCTTTTGTGATTGGGTTACCTAACTAAGGATGATATTTTCAAGATCTGACCATTTGCCTAGGAATTTCGTGAATTCATTGTTTTTAATTGCAGAGTAGGATTCCATTGTGTAGATATACCACATCTTCTGAATCCATTCCTCCGTTGAGGGACATTTGGGTTCTTTCCAGCTTCTGGCTATTATAAATAAGACTGCTATGAACATAGTGGAGCATGTGTCCTTATTGCATGCAGGTAAAGCCTCTGGGTATATGCCCAGGAGTGGTATAGCCAGATCCTCCGGGAGTGTCAAGCCCAGTTTTCTGAGGAACTGCCAGACTGCTTTCCAGAGTGGTTGTACCAGCCTGCAATTCCACCAGCAGTGGAGGAGTGTTCCTCTTTCTCCACATCCTCGCCAACAACTGCTGTCTCCTGTGTTTTTGATCTTAGCCATCCTGACTGGTGTGAGATGGAATCTCAGGGTTGTTTTGATTTGCATTTCCCTAATGACTAAGGATGATGAACATCTCTTTAGGTGCTTCTCAGCCATTAGATATTCTTCAGGTGAGAACTCTTTGTTTAGCTCTGTACCCCATTTTTTAATAGGGTTACTTGCCTCTCTGGAGTTTAACTTCTTGAGTTCTTTGTATATATTGGATATTAGCCCTCTGTCGGATGTAAGGTTGGCAAAGATCATTTCCCAGTTAGTTGGTTGCCGCTTTGTCTTTTTGACAGTGTCTTTTGCCTTGCAAAAACTTTGTAATTTAATGAGGTCCCATTTGTCTATTCTTGATCTTAGAGCATAAGCTATTGGAGTTCTGTTCAGGAAATTCTCCCCTATGCCCATATGTTCAAGGTTCTTCCCTAGTTTCCCTTCTATTAGTTTCAGTGTGTCTGGTTTTATGTGGAGATCTTTGATCCACTTAGAATTGAGCTTAGTGCAAGGAGATAAGGATGGGTCAATTTGCATTCTTCTGCATGTTGACCTCCAGCTGAGCCAGCACCATTTGTTGAAAAGGCTATCTTTTTTCCACTGGATGGTTTTAGCTCCTTTGTCAAAGATCAAGTGACCATAGGAGTGTGGATTCATTTCTGGGTCTTCAATTCTGTTCCATTGATCTACATGTCTGTTACTGTACCAATACCATGCAGTTTTATCACTATTGCTCTGTAGTACAGCTTGAGGTCTGGGATACTGATTCCCCCAGAGGTTCTTTTACTCTTGAGAATAGTTTTAGCTATTCTGGGTTTTCTGTTATTCCAGATGAATTTTTGAATTGCTCTTTCTAACTCTATGAAGAATTGAGTTGGGATTTTGATGGGGATTGCATTGAATCTGTGTATTACTTTTGGTAAGATGGTCATTTTTACTATATTAATCCTGCCAATCCATGATCATGGCAGATTTTTCCATCTTCTGAGGTCTTCTTCAATTTCTTTCTTCAGAGACTTGAAGTTCTTGTCATACAGATCTTTCACTTGTTTGGTTAGAGTCACGCCAAGATCCTTAATATGGTTTGTGGCTCTCGTGAAGGGTATCATTTCTCTTACTTCTTTCTCAGCCTGCTTATCCTTTGAGTATAGGAAGGCTTCTGACTTGCTTGAGTTGATTTTATATCCGGCCACTTTGCTGAAGTCGTTTATCAGCTGTAGGAGTTCTCTGGTGGAGTTCTTTGGGTCGCTTATGTATACTATCATATCGTCTGCAAATAGTGATAGTTTGATTCAAAAATATGCAGTATGGTAATCAAGGTTTAGAATGTTATTTGTGCCAAAATATAACCAAATAACTTTTATTCAGATATTTTTACTCTTAAGAAATTTATGTGAATGAGAAAAATAAAAATTTAAGTGATTTAACTGAAATGATAGATTTCAGAACACAGCACCCCAGAAAGCTCTCCATGTTGTCATACGAATCATGTCTTAAACAAACAGCAGATACAGAAGAATATTCTAACCTTCCTCTTATTTCATGATGTATGTTTATATGTATAAAAAGTACCCTCCTTATGATAAATATAACAGTGTTCTCATCATGAAATGCAAGAAGCTGGGGTTTGAGGCAATCTACACAAAAACCCTTAGTCTAGGCAACTTGAGTTCTTTCCCTCCTCACCTTACTAGCTCAGTCCTCACAGTCTAATTTAACATGCAAGTGCTTTGTTAATGTTTCTTTTAGTTTTCATTTCCTTATAAAAACTCCTTAACCTTATCAAATTTATAAAAAATAGTCCTTCCCTCTTCTACCTCCTGTCCTCTCTGCTGGGGTCTGCCACAATGAAGACACCATCTCCTGACACATCCTAGAGATCTTGCTGCACTCAGGACATTTGTTAAGAATCCCCTCCCACCTCTGGAGGCTGAGAGCTGCTGCTGGGGGGTCCAGCAGGACTCGTTACCCAGCAATCACCAAAACCCCCTCTTTCCTGAATACCACTCACCTTCCTTTCCTTCCACCCCTTCTGCCACCTATCTTCTCTGCTGGGGCAGACACTTGCAGGGTCTGCCACAGTGAAGATACCATCTCCTGATATATCCTAAAGAACCTGTTGCATTCAGGGAATTTGGACCATCTGCAGGAGTGCAAAGATGCCTGGAAGCACAGGTAACACTACACCTGCTGCTCAGAGGAACCTATCCAGAACCTTCAGGTGGGAGCTTTCCAGTTTCTGTCTCTGGCTGGGGACCATCCTCTGCCACGATGTGTCATATCCAGGTGGAGCAAGGAGATAGTTAACCTCCCAGGACTGTGGAGAGTCCTGAGAGTGCAGAGCTGATCCTGGGCAACAGAGCTACATACACAAACACCACCACAGAAGAGCTGGTCTCCTGGGAGTGCATACCTGTATGCACGGATAGAACAGGAATCCCAGGAGTACAGATACACAGACTTGCAGGACAGATAAGCCATAGTCAGAGACAGCAAGACCAGCTAACACCAGAGATAACCAGATGGCAAAAGGCAAACACAATAATATTATCAACAAAAACCAAGGCAACATGGCACCATATGAGCCCAGTTCTCCCAGCAAATCCTGGATACCTCAACACACCAGATAAGCAAGAGCTGGTTTTAAAATCATATATCCTGATGCTGATATAGGACTTCAAGAAGGACATAAATAACTCCCTTAAAGAAATACAGGACAACATGGGTCAACAGGTAGAAGCTCTTAAAGAGGAAACACAAAAATTCCTTAAATGATTTCAGGAAAACACAAACAAACAAGTGAAGGAACTGAACAAAACTATCCAGGATCTAAAAATGGAAGTAGAGACAATAAATAAATCACAAAGGGAAACAACTCTGAATATAGAAAACCTTGGAAAGAAATCAGGAGTCATAGATGCAAGCATCAACAACAGAATACAAGAGAGAGAAAAAAGAATCTCGGGTGCTGAAGATACCAAAGAAAACATTGACTCCACAGTCAAAAGAAAATGAAAAATGCAAAAAGGTTATAATCTAAAACATACAGGAAATCCAGGATGCAATGGGAAAACCAAACCTAAGGATTATAGGTATAAAAGAGAACGAAGATTTACAACTTAAAGGGCCAGTAAATATCTTCAGCAAAATTATAGAAGAAAACTTCACTAACCTAAAGAAAGAGATGCCCATGAACATACAAGAAGCCTACAGAACTCCAAACAGACTGGACCAGAACGAAATTCCTCCCATCACATAATAATCAAAAACAAATGCACTAAACAAAGAAACAATATTAAAAGCAGTAAGGGAAAAGTGTCAAGTAACATATAAAGGCAGACCTATCAGAATTACAGAGCTTCTCATCAGAGACCATTAAAGCTAGAAGATCCTAGGCAGACCTCATAGAGACCCTAAGAAAAAACAAATGCCAGCCCAGGCTACTATACCCAGCAAATCTCTCAATTACCATAGATGAAGAAAACAAGACATCCCATGACAAACCAAATTTACACAATATCTTTCCACAAACCAAGCTCTACAAAGGATAATGGGTGGAAAATGCCAGCACAAGGAAGGAAACTACACCCTAGAAAAAGCAAAAAAGAAATTTTCTTTCAACAAACCCAAAAGAAGATAGCCACACAAATAGAATTTCTCCTAAAACAATGAAAATAACAGGAAGTAACAACCACTTTTCCTTAGTATCTCTTAACATCAGTGGAATCAATTTGCCAATAAAAAGGACATAGACTAACAGACTGGATACATAAACAGGACCCAACATTGTGCTGCAGACAAACAACTCACCTCAATGACAAAGACAGTCACTACCCCAGAGTCAAAGGTTGGAAAACAATTTTCCCAGCAAATGGCCCCATGAAACAAGTGGGAGTGGCCATTCATAAATCAGATAAAATTAACTTGCAACCAAAAGTTGTCAAAAAATAAAGGAGGGACACTTCATACTTGTCAAAAGAAAAATCTACCAATATGAACTCTTAATTCTAAATATCTGGGGGCTGGTGAGATGGCTCAGTGGTTAAGAGCACTGACTGCTCTTCCAAAGGTCCTGAGTTCAAATCCCACCAACCTCATGGTGGCTCACAACCATTCGTAATGAGACACACGCCCTCTTCAAGTGTGTCTGAAGACAGCTACAGTGTACTTATGTATAACAATAAATAAATCTTTAAAAAAATTTCTAAATATCTATGCTCCAAATGCAAGAGCACCCACATTCATAAAAGAAACTTTGCTAAAGCTCAAAGCACATATTTCACCCCACAGGATAATAGTGATTGACTTCAACACCCCATTCTGAGCAATGGAAAAATCATAGAAACAGAAACTAAACAGAGACACAGTGAAACTAACTGAAGTTATGGACCAAATGGATCTAACAGATATTTATAGAACATTCCATCCTAAAGCCAAAGAATATTCCTTCTCAGAACCTCATGGAACCTTCTCCAAAATATCCATATAACTGGTCAAAAAACAGACCTCACAAGATACAAGAATATTGAAATAATTGAAATAATTCCATGTACCCAATCAGAACACCACAGTCTAAGGCTGGTCTTAAGTTCAAACAAAACCAACAGAAAACACACATACACATGGATGTTGAACAATGCTATACTCAGTGATAACTTGGTCAAGGAATAAATAAAGAAAGAAATTAAAGACTTTTTAGAATTTAATGAAAAAGAGGACACATCATACCAAAACTTATGGAACACAATAACCGCAGTGCTAAGACAAAAATTCATAGCTCTTAGTGCCTCCAAAAAGAAAATGGAGAGAGCTTACACTAGAATTTTAATAACACACCTGAAAGCTCTAGAACAAAAAGAAGCGAATGCAGCCAAGAGGAGTAGAAGGCAGGAAATAATCAAACCCAGGGCCAAAATCAACCAAATAGAAACGAAAAGAATTATACAAAAAAATCAACAAAACCAGAAGCTGGTTCTTTGAGAAAATTAACAAGATAGATAAACCCTTAGCCAGACTAACCAAAGGACACAGAGGCACTACCCAAATTAATAAAATCAGAAATATAAAGGGAGACATAACAACAGAAACTGAGTAAATTCAAAAAATCATCAGATCCTACTACAAGAGCTGATACTCAACAAAATTGGAAATCTAGAGAGAATGGACAGTTTTCTAGACACATACAAGGTGCCAATGTTAAAACAGGATCAGATAAACCATCTAAATAGTCCCATAAATCCTGACAATATAGAAGCAGTCGTTAATAGAAAACACACCAAAAAAAGCCCAGGACCAGATGGGTTTAGTGGGAAATTCTATCAGATTTTCAAAGAAGACCTAATACCAATACTCTTTAAACTATTCTACAAAATAAAAAAAGAAGGAACACTACTCAATTTATTCTATGAAACCACAATAAAGCTTATGCCTAAACCAAATAGAGGGCAAACAAGGAAAGAGAATTTCAGACCAATTTACCTCATGAACATGGATGCAATAACACTCCATAAAATTCTGGCCAGTCAAATCCAAGAATGCATCAAAACAATAATTCACCACGATCAAGTAGGATTCATCTCAGGGATGCAAGGATGGTTCAACTTATGGAGTGTTCCATATGTTTAAAGGGGTTTGTGTGTGTAGTGGATTCCATCGATGGAATCCACTACACACACAAACCCCTTGAAAAAACCATATGGGCATTTCATTAGATGCTGAAAAACTTATGACAAAATTCAGCATCCCATTATGATGAAAGTCTTGGAGAGATCAGGAATTCAAGGCCCATACCTAGACATAGGGAAAACAATATACAACAAACCTACATCGAACTAAATGGAGAGAAACTTGGAGCAATCCCACTAAAATCAGGAACCTGGCAAGGCTGCACACTCTCTCCCTATATATTCAACATAGAAATTGAAGTTTGCTCCAAAGAGCTGGGCAGGTCTGCAGCAATCGACGCACCAGCCCTGCTGTGGGACTTCTGCCCTGCAGAGGGACCTCCCCCCCCCCCCCCGGGAGACAACACACACCCCTGCACAGGGCGGGAGCCTACCAGCCTCCCTTTGGCGACCTCTGCTCCGAGAATCCACTAGACTGAGCCTTTGGATGTGAAGGGGTTCCCCAATATAATATCACTTGGGGCAAGGCACATCAGGGCTCCAAAGTCACTGCAGAGAAGGGCAGGACCCAGAAATCGGTGCCAAGGGAATCCTGGTAATCCAGGGGGTTCAGAAATAGCTTTGCAGGCTCACAGGAGGTCCAAACAACAACCAGTGACAGCAGGACCAACTAACATCAGAGGTAACCAGATGGCAAAAGGCAAACTTAGGAACATTACTAACAGAAATCAAAGTAATATGGCACCATCCGAACCCAACTCTCCAACAGCAGCAAGTCCTGGATACCCCACCACAGCCGAAAGACAAGATCTGGATTTAAAATCACTTCTCATGATGCTATTAGAGGATTTCAAGGACACAAATAAATCTAATAAAGAATTACAGGAGATCATGAATCAACGGTTAGAAGCCCTTACAAAGGAAACACAAAAATCGCTTAGAGAAATGCAGCAGAACATGGGACAACAGAGGGAGGCCCACAAGGAGGCAACACATAAATCGCTTAAAGAGGGAGGGAAGGGGGGCTTATGGGACTTTTGGGGAGGGAGAAAGCGGGAAAGGGGAAATGATTTTGAATGTAAATAAAAAAAACTTAGAAAATAAAATAAAATTAAAAAAAATTTAAAAAAAAGAAGAAATGAATCAACAGGTAGATGCACTTTCAAGGGAATCACAAAAATCGCATAAAGAAATGCAGAAGAATATGGGTCAACAGATGGATGCCCATAGGGAGGCAACACAAAAACTGCTTAAAGAAATGAATCAACGGATAGATGCCCTTACAAAGGAAACACGAGAATTGCTTAAAGAAATGCAGGAGATGATGGATCAACATGGAAGCTCATAAGGAGGAAACACAAAAATCTCTTAGAGAAATACAGGAGAACTTAGGTCAACAGGCAGGAATCCTGAAAGAGGAAACACAAAAATACCTTAAAGAAATACAGGAAAATACAAACAAACAAGTGAAGGATCTCAGCAAATCCATCCAGGATCTAAAAAAGGAAGTAGAAATAACTAAGAAATCACAAAGGGAGACAACTTTGGAGATAGAAAACCTTGGGAAGAAATCAGGAGTCATAGATGCAAGCATCAACAATAGAATACAAAAGATGGAAGAAAGAATATCAGGTGCTGAAGATTCCATAGAAAGCATCAACTCAACAGTCAAAGAAAATGCAAAATGCAAAAAATGTGTAACCCAAAACGTCCAGGAAATCTAGGACACAATGAGAAGACTAAACCTAAGGATTATAGGTATAGATGAGAGTGAAGATTTGCAACTTAAAGGGCCAGTAAATATCTTCAACAAAATTATGGAGGAAAATTTCCCTAACCTAAAAAGAGAGATGCCAATGAACGTAGAAGAAGCCTACAGAACTCCAAACAGACTGCACCAGAACAGAAATACCTCCCATCACATAATAATCAAAACATCAAATGTACTAAACAAAGAAAGAATATTAAAAGCAGTAAGAGAAAAAGGCTAAGTAACATACAAAGGAAGACCTATCCGAATCACATCAGACTTCTCACCAGAGACTATGAAAGCCAGAAGATCCTGGGCAGATCTCATGCAGACACAAAGAGAACACAAATGCCAGCCTAGACTACTATACCCAGCAAAACTCTCAATAACCATAGATGGAAGGACCAAGATATTCCATGATAAAACCAAATTTTCACAATATCTTTCCACAAACCCAGCCCTACAAAGGATAATAGGTGGAAACCGCCAATACAGGGAGAGAAACAACACCCTGGAAGACACGAGATAGTAACCTTCTTGCATCAAACCCAAAAGTAGATAACCACTCTAAACACAAAGATAGCGTTAAGAATAGCAGGTGGCAATAATCACTATTCTTTAATCTCTCTTAATATCAATGGTCTCAATTCCCCAATAAAAAGACATAGACTAACAGACTGGATACGTAAACAGGACCCAGCATTTTGCTGCATGCAGGAAACGCACCTCAGTGTCAAAGACAAACACTACCTCAGAGTAAAAGGCTGGAAAACAATTTTACAAGCAAATGGTCCCAGGAAACGAGCCGGAGTAGCCATCCTAATATCAGATAAAATTGACTTTCAACCTAAAGTCATCAAAAAAGACACAGAAAGACACTACATACTGATCAAAGGAACAATCCACCAAGAAGAACTCTCAATTCTGAATATCTATGCTCCAAATGCACAGGCACCCTATTCGTAAAAGAAACTTTACTAAAGCTCAAAGCACACATTGCACCTCACACAATAATAGTGGGTGACTTCAACAACCTGCTCTCTGAAAGGGATCGTTCAGGAAAGCAGAAACTAAACACGGACACAGTGAATATAATTGAAGCCTTGGAACAAATGGAACTAACAGATATATAGTGAACATTTCATCCTAGAGCAAAAGAATACCCCTTCGTCTCAGGATCTCATGGTACCTTCTCCAAGATCTACCATATAATTGGTCACAAATCAGACCTCAACAGATATAAGAAGATAGAACTAATCCCATGCCTCCTATCAGATCACTATGGAATAAGGGTGGTCTTCAATGGCAACAAAAACAAGAGAAAACCACATACACATGGAGGCTGAACAATTCTCTACTCAATGATAACTTGGTCAAGGAGGAAATAAAGAAAGAAATCAAAGACTTTTTAAAAATTAATGAAAATGAAGGAACAACATACCCTAATTTAAGGGACACAATGAAAGTGGTGCTAAGAGGAAAATTCACAGCCCTGAGTGCTGCCAAAAAGAAACAGGAGACAGCATACACTAGCAGCTTAATGGCACACCTGAAAGCCCTGGAACAAAAAGAAGCAAATACACCCAAGAGGAGTAGAAGGCAGGAAATCATCAAACTCAGGACTGAAATCAATCAAGTAGAAACAAATAAAACCATACAAAGGATCAACAAAACGAGGAGTTGGTTCTTTGAGAAAATCAACAAGATAGATAAGCCCTTAGCCAGACTAGCCAGAGGGCACAGAGACAGTATCCAAATTATCAAAATCAGAAACGAAAAGGGAGAGATAACAACAGAAACTGAGGAAATTCGAAAAATCATCAGATCCTACTACAAAAACCTATATTCAAAACAACTAGAAAATCTGGAGGAAATGGACAATTTCCTTGAAAGATACCAAATACTAAAATTAAATCAGGATCAAATAGACCACCTAAACCGTCCTATAACCCCTGAAGAAATAGAAGTCATCATTGGAAGACTTCCAACCAAACCAAGCACAGGTCCAGATAGTTTTAGTGCAGAATTCTATCAGACCTTCAAAGAAGACATAACACCAATACTCTTCAAAGTATTCCACAAAATAGAAACAGAAGGAACACTACCGAACTCGTTCTATGAAGCCACAACTACACTAATACCAAATGCACGCAAAGATCTGACAAAGAAAGAGAATCTCAGGCCAAACTCTCTTATGAATATCGATGCAAAAATACTCAATAAAATTCTTGCAATCCGAATCCAAGAACACATCAAAACGTTCATTCACCACAATCAATAGGCTTCCTCCCAGGGATGCAGGGATGGTTCAATATAAGGAAGTCGATCAATGTAATCCAATACCTAAACAATCTCAATGAAAATAAAACACATGATCATTTCATTAGATGCTGAGAAAGCATTTGAGAAAATTCAGAATCCTTTCATGTTAAAGGTCTTGGAAAGATCAGGAATTCGAGGCCCATATCTAAACATAGTAAAAGCAAGTTACAGCAAACCAGTAGCCAACATCAATCTAAATGGAGAGAAACTTGAAGCAATCCTACTAAAATCAGGGACTAGATATGGCTGCCCTCTCTCTCCATATATTTTCAATATAGTACTTGAAGTTCTAGCTAGAGCAATGAGACAACAAAAGGAGGTCAAAGGGATACAAATTGGAAAGGAAAAAGTCAAACTATCCCTATTTGCAGATGATATGATAGTATACTTAAGTGACCCAAAGAACTCCACCAGAGAACTCCTACAGCTGATAAACAACTTCAGCAAAGTGGCCGGATATAAAATCAACTCAAGCAAGTCAGTAGCCTTCCTATACTCAAAGGATAAGCAGGCTGAGAAAGAAGAGAAATGATACCCTTCACGATAGCCACAAACCATATAAAATATCTTGGTGTGACTCTAACTAAACAAGTGAAAGATCTGTATGACAAGAACTTCAAGTCTCTGAAAAAAGAAATTGAAGAAGACCTCAGAAGATGGAAAAATCAGCCAAGCTCATTTATTGGCAGGATTAATATAGTAAAAATGACCATCTTGCCAGAAGCAATATACAGATTCAATGCAATCCCCATCAAAATCCCAAATCAATTCTTCGTAGAGTTAGAAAGAGCAATTCAAAAATTCATCGGGAATAACGGAAAACCCAGGATAGCTAAAACTATTCTCAAAAGTAAACTCTGAACTTCTGGTGGAATCACTATCCCAGACCTCAAGCTGTACTACAGAGCAATAGTGTTAAAAACTGCATGGTATTGGTACAGTGACAGGCATGTAGATCAATGGAACAGAATTGAAGACCCTGAAATGAATCCACACTCCTATGGTCACTTGATCTTTGACAAAGGAGCTAAAACCATCCAGTGGAAAAAAAGATAGCCTTTTCAACAAATGGTGCTGGCTCAACTGGAGGTCAACATGCAGAAGAATGCAAATTGACCCATTCTTATCTCCTTGCACTAAGCTCAATTCCAAGTGGATCAAGGACCTCCACATAAAACCAGACAAACTGATACTCATAGAAAGGAAACTAGGATAGAACCTTGAACATATGGGCACAGGGGAGATTTTCCTGAATAGAACTCCTATAGCTTATGCTCTAAGATCAAGAATTGACAAATGGGACCTCATTAAATTACAAAGTTTTTGCAAGGCAAAAGATACTGTCAAAAAGACTAAGCGGCATCCAACTAACTGGGAAATGATCTTTGCCACCACTACATCCGACAGAGGGCTAATATCCAATATATACAAAGAACTCAAGAAGTTAAACTCCATGCAGTTTTTAACACTATTGCTCTGTAGTACAGCTTGAGGTCCGGGATACTGATTCCCCCAGAGGTTCTTTTACTCTTGATAATAGTTTTAGCTATTCTGGGTTTTCTGTTATTCCAGATGAATTTTTGAATTGCTCTTTCTAACTCTATGAAGAATTGAGTTGGGATTTTGATGGGGATTGCATTGAATCTGTGTATTACTTTTGGTAAGATGCTCATTTTTACTATATTAATCCTGCCAATCCATGAGCATGGCAGATTTTTCCATCTTCCGAGGTCTTCTTCAATTTCTTTCTTCAGAGACTTGAAGTTCTTGTCATACAGATCTTTCACTTGTTTGGTTAGCGTCACGCCAAGATACTTAATATGGTTTGTGGCTATCGTAAAGGGTATTATTTCTCTTACTTCTTTCTCAGCCTGCTTATCCTTTGAGTATAGGAAGGCTTCTGACTTGCTTGAGTTGATTTTATATCCGGCCACTTTGCTGAAGTCGTTTATCAGCTGTAGGAGTTCTCTGGTGGAGTTCTTTGGGTCGCTTATGTATACTATCATATCGTCTGCAAATAGAGATAGTTTGACTTCTTCCTTTCCAATTTGTATCCCTTTGACCTCTTTTTGTTGTCTAATTGCTCTAGCTAGAACTTCAAGTACTATATTGAAAAGATATGGAGAGAGAGGGCAGCCTTGTCTAGTCCCTGATTTTAGTGGGATTGCTTCAAGTTTCTCTCCGTTTAGATTGATGCTGGCTACTGGTTTGCTGTAAATTGCTTTTACTATGTTTAGATATGGGCCTTGAATTCCTGAACTTTCCAAGACCTTTAGCATGAAAGGATGCTGAATTTTGTCAAATGCTTTCTCAGCATCTAATGAGATGACCATGTGGTTTTTTTCTTTGAGATTGTTTATGTAGTGGATTACATTGATGGATTTCCTTATATTGAAACATCCCTGCATCCCTGGGATGAAGCCTACTTGATCGTGGTGAATGATCGTTTTGATGTGTTCTTGGATTCGGTTGGCAAGAATTTTATTGAGTATTTTTGCATCGATATTCATAAGAGAGATTGGCCTGAGATTCTCTTTCTTTGTCGGATCTTTGTGTGCTTTTGGTATTAGTGTAATTGTGGCTTCATAGAACGAGTTGGGTAGTGTTCCTTCTGTTTCTATTTTGTGGAACAGTTTGAAGAGTATTGGTGTTAGGTCTTCTTTGAAGGTCTGATAGAATTCTGCACTAAAACCATCTGGACCTGTAGTGTTAAAAACTGCATGGTATTGGTACAGTAACAGACATGTAGATCAATGGAACAGAATTGAAGACCCAGAAATGAATCCACACTCCTATGGTCACTTGATCTTTGACAAAGGAGCTAAAACCATCCAGTGGAAAAAAGATAGCCTTTTCAACAAATGGTGCTGGCTCAGCTGGAGGTCAACATGCAGAAGAATGCAAATTGACCCATCCTTATCTCCTTGCACTAAGCTCAATTCTAAGTGGATCAAAGATCTCCACATAAAACCAGACACACTGAAACTAATAGAAGGGAAACTAGGGAAGAACCTTGAACATATGGGCACAGGGGAGAATTTCCTGAACAGAACTCCAATAGCTTATACTCTAAGATCAAGAATAGACAAATGGGACCTCATTAAATTACAAAGTTTTTGCAAGGCAAAAGACACCGTCAAAAAGACAAAGCGGCAACCAACTAACTGGGAAATGATCTTTACCAACCTTACATCCGACAGAGGGCTAATATCCAAGATATACAAAGAACTCAAGAAGTTAAACTCCAGAGAGGCAAGTAACCCTATTAAAAAATGGGGTACAGAGCTCCACAAAGAGTTCTCACCTGAAGAATATCTAATGGCTGAGAAGCACCTAAAGAGATGTTCATCATCCTTAGTCATTAGGGAAATGCAAATCAAAACAACCCTGAGATTCCATCTCACACCAGTCAGGATGGCTAAGATCAAAAACACAGGAGACAGCAGTTGTTGGCGAGGATGTGGAGAAAGAGGAACACTCCTCCACTGCTGGTGGAATTGCAGGCTGGTACAACCACTCTGGAAAGCAGTCTGGCGGCTCCTCAGAAAACTGGGCATGACACTTCCGGAGGATCCGGCTATACCACTCCTGGGCATATACCCAGAGACTTTACCTGCATGCAATAAGGACACATGCTCCACTATATTCATAGCAGCCTTATTTATAATAGCCAGAAGCTGGAAAGAACCCAGATGTCCCTCAACGGAGGAATGGATTCAGAAGATGTGGTATATTTACACAATGGAATACTACTCTGCAATTAAAAACAATGAATTCACGAAATTCCTAGGCAAATGGTCAGAACTTGAAAATATCATCCTTAGTGAGGTAACCCAATCACAAAAGATCACACATGGTATGAAGTCACTGATAAGGGGATATTGACCCAGAATCTCAGAATACCCTAGACACAATCAGCATATCAATAGATTTCTAAAAAGATGGAAGGAGAGACCCCTGGTCCTGGAAAGACTGGATGTAGGGGAACGCCAGGACAGAGTAATGAGAGGGGGTTGAACGGAGAAAAGAGGGAGGGAAGGGGGCTTATGGGACTTTCGGGGAGGGAGGAAACGGGAAAGGGGAAGTGATTTGGAATGTAAATTAAAAAAATAAAATAAAATTAAATTAAAAAAAAAAAAAAAAGAAAGGGTGCAGACAGAGAAGAGTAATATGACCAGGAAGATGCAATGCCTCCTCAATGACCCATGAGTTTAGTTACCAGGCTCAACTGTACTTTGAATGTATGAAATGCAGTTTCTGAAGTCATAAATTTATAGGATTTTAGTACCACACTGTTCAGATTAGTTTAATAAAATCTTGCACTGTCCTCTTAAAAAAAAAAAAAGAAGTTAAACTCCAGAGAGGCAAGTAACCCTCTTAAAAAATGGGGTACAGAGCTAAACAAAGAGTTCTCACCTGAAGAATATCTAATGGCTGAGAAGCACCTAAAGAGATGTTCATCATCCTTAGTCATTAGGGAAATGCAAATCAAAACAACCCTGAGATTCCATCTCACACCAGTCAGAATGGCTAAGATCAAAATCACAGGAGACAGCAGTTGTTGGCTAGGATGTGGAGAAATAGGAACACTCATCCACTGATGGTGGGATTGCAAGCTGGTACAACCACTCTGAAAAGCAGTCTGGCGGTTCCTCAGAAAACTGGGCATGACACTCCCAGAGGATCTGGCTATACCACTCCTGGGCATATACCCAGAGGCTTTCCCGGCATACAATAAGGACAAATGCTCCATTATGTTCATAGCAGCCTTATTTATAATCGCCAGAAGCTGGAAAGAACCCAAATGTCCCTCAACGGAGGAATGGATTCAGAAGATGTGGTATATTTTCACAATCGAATACTACTCTGCAATTAAAAACAATTAATTCACGAAATTCTTAGGCAAATGGTCAGAACTGGAAAATATCATCCTTAGTGAGTTAACCCAATCACAAAAGAACACACATGGTATGCAGTCACTGTTAAGGAGATATTAACCCAGAATCTCGGAATACCCTAGACACAATTCGCATATCAATAGATTTCCAAGAGGATGGAAGGAGAGACCCCTGGTCCTGGAAGACTGGATGTAGGGGAATGCCAGGACAGAGAAGCGAGAGGGGGTTGAATGGGGAAAAGAGGGAGGGTAGGGGGCTTATGGGACTTTCGGGGAGGGAGGAAACAGGAAAGCGGAAGTGATTTTGAATGTAAATTTAAAAAAACTTAGAAAATAATATAAAATAAAATAAGATAAAGTAAAATAAAATAAAAAGAAATTGAATTTCTAGCCAGAGCAATTAGACAGCAAAAAGAGGTCAAAGTTCTACAAATTGGAAAGGAAGAAGTTAAAATTTCAATATTTGCTGATGATCTGATCTGATCAGATCTTATACTTGTGTGACCCCAAAAATTCCCCCAGAGAAATTTTAAACCTGATAAACAGCTTCAGGAAATTGGCTGGATGTAAATTTAATTCAAACAAATCAGTAGCCTTCCTCTACTCAAAGGATAAACAGACTGAGAAAAAAATCAAGGAAATGACACCCTTCACAATAGTCACAAATAATATTGGTGTGACTCTAGTCTAGCAAGTGAAAGATTTGTATGACAAGAACTTCAAGCCTCTGAAGAAAGAAATCGAAGTAGATCTCTGAAGATGGAAAGATCTCCCATGCTCATGGATTAGCAGGACTAATATAGTAAAAATGTCCATCTTGTGTAAAGCAATATACAGATCAAAATTCCAAATCAATTCTTCATAGAACTCAAAAGAGCAATCTGCAAATTCATTTGGAATATCAAAAAACCCAGGATAGAGGAAACTATTCTCCACAACAAAATATCTCCTGGGGGAATCACCATCCCTGACCTCAAGATCTACTACAGAGCAATAGTGATTAAAAACTATATGATATTGGAACAGAGACAGGCAAAAAGATCAATGGAATAGAACTGAAGACACAGAAATGAACCCACACACCTATGGTCATTTGATATTTGACAAAGGAGCTAAAAACATCCAGTGGAAAAAAGATAGCATTTCTAACAAATCAATTGGATCAACTGGAGATCAGCATGCAGAAAAATGCAAATCAACCCATTCTTTTCTATTTGTACAAAGCAGAAGTCCAAGTGGATCAAGAACCTCCACATAAAACCAGATACACTGAAGCTTATAGGGGAGAAAGTGGGGAAGAGCCTTGAATTCATGGGCACTGGGGAAAATTTCCTGAACCGAACACCAATGGCTTATGCTCTAAGATCAAGATTCGACAAATGTGACCTCATAAAATTGCAAAGCTTCTGTAAGGCAAAGGGAACTGTGAATAGGACAAAATGGCAACTTACAGATTGGGAAAAGATCTTTACCAATCCTACATCCGACAGAGTGCTGATATCCAATGTATACAAAAACTCAAGAAGTTAGATTCCAGAGTGTCAAATAACCCTATTAAAAATGGGGTACAGTGCTAAACAAGAATTCTCAGCTGAGGAAACTCGAATGGCTGTGGAGCACCTAAAGAAATGTTCAGCAGCCTTAGTTATCCAGAAAATGCAAATCAAAACAACCCTGAGATTCCCCCTCACACCAGTCAGAATGACTAAGATGAAAAACTCAGGGAACAGCAGATGCTGGATAGGGTGTGGAGAAGGAGGAACACTTCTCCATTGCTGGTGGGATTGCAAGCTGGTAAAACCACTCTGGAAGTCAGTTTGGCAGTTCCTCAGAAAATTGGTCATTGTACTACCTGAAGACCCAGCTATGCTACTCCTGGCCATATACCTAGAAGATGCTCCAACATGTAATAAGGACACATGCTCCACTATGTTCATAGCAGCCTTATTTATAATAGCCAGAAGCTGGAAAGAACCCGGATGTCCCTCAACAGAGGAATAGATTCAGAAAATGTGGTATATCTCCACAATGGATTATTATTCAGCTATTAAAAACAATGAACTCATGAAATTCTTAGGCAAATGACTGGAACTAGAAAGTGTTATCCTGAGTGAAGTAACCCAATCACAAAAGAACATACATGGTACGCACTCACTGATAAGTGGATATCAGTCTAAAAGCTCAAAATAAACAAGTCAAAATTTAGAGACCACAGGAAGCTAAAGAAGAAGGAAGACCAAAGTGTGGGTGCTTTGGTTTTTCTGAGAAAGGGAACAAAATACTCACAGGAGCAATTATGGAGACAATCTGTGGAGCAGAGACTGAAGGAAAGGCCACCCAGAGACTGTCCTACCTGGTGATTCATCCTATAAAAAAGTCACCAAAACCTGACACTGTTATGGATGACAAAAATGAGTGGTGAAAGGAACCTGTTATGGCTGTCTCTGAGGGGCCCTGCCAGAGCCTTACAGATACAGAGGCAGATGCTAGCAGTCAACCATTGGACTGAGTGTAGGGGTCCACAGTTGAGGAGTTGGAGGGAGAACTGGAGGAGCTGAAGGGGTTTGCAGCCCCAGGGGAAGAACGAGGATGTAGGTCAACCAGAAGCTCCAAGGTTCCCAGGGACTAAACCATCAACCATGGGGTACACATGATTCCAGCCGTAAGTGTTGGGCATCCGAGGGAGGAGATGTTCTTTGTCCTATGAAGACTTGATAGATGCGCCAGCATGGTGAAATCGAGGTGGATAGGTTGGAGTTGGTTGCGTGGAGGGGCATCTTATTGGAGCAGGGTGTGGGAGGATGGGTTGGGGGTTTTCTCGAGGGGGGGGAGAAACCGGGAAAGGGTATATTATTTGAAATGTAAATGAAGAATATATTCAATAAATTTGAAAAAATAAGCAAAAAAATAGAAAATAGTCATATATCTTCCCCTATTTGTCTATCTTATAAAATTTATTACATTGGCCTAGCCAAGATAAACCCAAAATAAAATGTACAAATAAAAATCCAATTACACCAAAAAGAACAAACAAAAAGCCCTTAAGAGGGTAGAAATTAAATGTGTCTGTTATGTAGGAATGTGTTTACAGGGATTTCCAGTTAAATTTCTTCATTATTGCTGGTGTTATATGGTGTAATTTTGTCTAACCGACAAAGAGCAAGTTAAATGTCAGCAGGATTGGAGGACAGTGGAGTGCACCCCTTCCCGATGGTAAAACCAAGGACTAGGAATGTAATTATTGGGCAGAAGCATGATCCTAGGTAATATCCACACCAGAGAGAACATGTGACACCCTCAACCACTCAGAAGGTCACTAACAGATTGCTACCGAAAGCTAGTTCAAGAAATATTGTAAGATTACTGGACAACAGTTGGCTTTCTGATTAGTAATGTGGACTTATCACAGCACACTTCTCTAAGAGTTAGTCTAATAGGTCTGTCAATCATC
Source organism: Tokudaia tokunoshimensis (assembly GCA_036184795.1). Classification (NCBI taxonomy): domain Eukaryota; kingdom Metazoa; phylum Chordata; class Mammalia; order Rodentia; family Muridae; genus Tokudaia; species Tokudaia tokunoshimensis. The sequence continues at coordinate 48,120,671 of BTHU01000021.1, read as the reverse complement.
CACTCAGGACCAAGTCCCTCAGAAAAATCTTCTAGAGACTTTAAAAGTAATATGAAGTGCCCAAAATATACATTAGTGTAACAGTCCCCTTAGCCCTTGTCTGGCCCTACTTCATGAAACTGTGTACTATTTAACTCTGTAAAGAACTTTAACTATACTTTGTGTTTTCTCTAAAATTCTTCAGATAAAAATTCTAAGGACCAGGGAGCCAACTGAAGTCCAAATCACGACCCCAGTGACACATCAATTTAAATGAACTTTAAATAGTTTTCCTATCAAAAATAGCTGGCTTGAAATGATATATATCTAAGTTTGTTGACATACAGAGATGCTTTAAAGACAGAATTTCATAATAGACAAATTCGAGTTTACTTAAAACTGTATCATTATTCCATTCATAGTTATACAGCTAGACACATATACTTAGGTGCTTAAAATATATAAAATGATAATGAATATTCTCTGATACATACTATTTTACTTTGTTGTTTCTGCTTATACTTTTTCTGATATTTCTTACAACATGTATTAATTTTGTAAAAGAAAATGAAAAGCAAAATATATAGAATAATATACTTACCACTTTTAATGATTGTATTATATCCTCTAGCCACACTTTTCCTCTAACTTGGATAAAATACAAGATAGAAAATTATGTTTAAATATCAGAGAAAAATTATCTATACTTGAAAACAATCTGTAATCTATAATTTACACAGTATGTTGTTATATGAGGTAAAAATAATAGTATAATTACGTTCTACATTACTGGAATTATAAATATTATAACCTTCCTCATGATGCATCCCTTTAATACAGTTCCTCATGTTGTGGTGACCCCCATCTCTGGTTCTCCGTTCTGCCTAGATGCTGGGGTTTGTTAATGCAGCCGTAGAAAACAAAACTCAGGGGTGTCCAAGTCTGCATTCGGTACTAACCGCAATCAGGCCAGGCTTGCTGAACGCCCACACCCCCCGCTTAGAGGAGGTAGAACGCAGCCTAAGATGGAGACACCAGCCTTTGTCTTAATTTTACTGATAAAAAGGCTGTAATTTTTCTATTCTTAAAACTGCTCCTTAATTTACTTTGGGTTTGTGTTCCTAAAAGTTGTTCAGTGGCTTAATTAGATATTCATTTTGACATTCTGTTCCCAGAAGAAATAACATTAACTCCATACTTATCCATCTGGTTATCAGTTATAGCTTGTGAACTGCTGCTTGTAATTTTCCAGGGGCATGTGGGCACACTTCCAGTTAGGCTATTAAAATCCCGTACACCCTAACAACATGCTAATTAATATCCTTTCACATTTGAAGATGCACAGCAAAACAGTGCAGTGCACAGAACATTTCACTGCTTCAACACTGAAATGCAGAAATGATAGATTAAAAGGTAAGCCAGTAATTCTTTATATACCTACATCTTCCGAGGAACCAAAACCTTTTATCTTCAATTTTATGAAAATGTTTAATTCACACATCATCCTAAATTTAATATCCATCATCTGAAAAATTTGCACTGTGAAGAAGTATCTTTTCATCCATATTCAGAGAAGGATGTTTCCTAGCAACCTCATACAATCAGAACCAATCCTTGCCTAAATTATGACTCAAAGTGCTGTTGGAATAATCATTTGCATGAGAAAGATACCAATGTCTGTTCTGATTAGGAATAACAGCTCTTTTCTAATATTGGTCAGCTGTGGCCCAATACCCGACAGCTGTTTAGAGATGTCTTTGTTGTCATGAAATTTTACATGAGGAGGGCAAACATTATCTGTCCGTAAAGAGCACAGGGGCCACTGAAATTTGAAATTAACCCAAAAGAATAGAATCGGAGATTTCACTGCCTGCTGCATTGTATTATTTTGCTTTCTTTCATTTTTCTTAATTTCCTAATTAATTTTAATATCCTTTCACTTTCCATTGCTGGTTATAATAAGGATGGCACATTAGATGATGATTTTATAGAGTATAGTTATAATTTTGTCTAATTTGGGTTATTTGCATATGTATATGCATTTGTATGCATTTTTTCTTATTAAATTATTACTTTTGACCCTGTACATTGATTTAAAAAAATGTCTCAAATTCATTCAGGCTCTGTTGACATTTTCACATAGCAACAACATCGACTCAAAGAGTTATGATCTATTAATTTTCATCTTAGAGAGAGAAAGTTTTATGAAATAAAAATAAATATAAAACCTCAGCTAATTAGTTTCACCTATTATTGAATTTGTTTCCTATTTTGCAAATTATTGCAACTGAAGACTGGTTTTTGTCATTGTTCTCCAGATCATTAAAAGTAAGAAGAAAGACACTTGCTAATGTTTGGGTCCCGCAAAGTACACTTGGAACAATAGAAAACACAAAGGTTATTGCAATCCACAGTGGTTGTATCAGCTTGAAATCCCACCAGCAGTGGAGGAGTGTTCCTCTTTCTCCACATCCACACCAACAATAGCTGTCTCCTGTGTTTTTGATTTTAGCCATTCTGACTGGTGTGAGGTGGAATCTCAGGGTTGTTTTGATTTGCATTTCCCTAATAACTAAGGATGTTGAACATTTTTTTAGGTGCTTCTCAGCGATTAGATATTCTTCAGGTGAGAACTCTTTGTTTAGCTCTGTACCCCATTTTTAAATGGGGTTATTTGGCTCTCTGGGGTCTAACTTCTTGAGTTCTTTGTATATATTGGATATTAGCTCTCTGTAGGATGTAGGGTTGGTAAAGATCTTTTCCCAGTTTGTTAGCTGCCGCTTTGTCCTTTTGACAGTGTCCTTTGCCTTACAGAAACTTTGTAATTTAATGAGGTCCCATTTGTCAATTCTTGATCTTAGAGCATAAACTATTAGTGTTCTGTTTAAGAAATTTTCCCCTGTGCCCATATGTTCAATGTTCTTCCCTAGTTTCCTTTCTATTAGTTTCAGTGTGTCTAGTTTTATGTGGAGATTCTTGATCCACTTGGAATTGAGCTTAGTACAAGGAGATAAGAATGGGTCAATTTGCATTCTTCTGCATGTTGACCTCCAGTTGAACCAGCACCATTTGTTGAAAAGGCTATCTTTTTTCCACTGGATTGTTTTAGCTCCTTTGTCAAAGATCAAGTGAACATAGGAATGTGGATTCATTTCTGGTTCTTCAATTCTGTTCCATTGATCTACATGCCTGTCACTGTACCAATACCATGCAGTTTTTAACGCTAATGCTCTGTAGTGCAGCTTGAGGTCCGGGAAACTGATTGCCCCAGAAGTTCTTTTACTCTTGAGAATAGTTTTAGCTATCGTGGGTATTCTGTTATTCCAGACGAATTTTTGAATTGCTCTTTCTAACACTCTGAAGAATTGAGTTGGGATTTTGATGGGGATTGCATTGAATCTGTATGTTGTTTTTGGCAAGATGGTCATTTTTACTATATTTATCCTGCCAATCCATGAGCACGGAAGATTTTTCCATCTTCTGAGGTCTTCTTCAATTTCTTTCTTCAGAGACTTGAAGTTCTTGTCATACAGATCTTTCACTTGTTTGGTTAGAGTCACCAGTCTGCAAAGCAGTCTGGCGGTTCCTCAGAAAACTGGGCATGACATTCCCAGAGGATCCTGTTATACCACTCCTGGGCATAAACCCAGAGGCTTCCCCTGCATGCAATAAGGAAACATGCTCCACTATGTTCATAGCAGCCTTATTTATAATAGCCAGAAGCTGGAAAGAACCCAGATGTCCCTCAACGGAGGAATGGATTCAGAAGATGTGGTATATTTACACAATGGAATACTACTCTGCAATTAAAAACAATGAATTCACGAAATTCTTAGGCAAATGGTCAGAACTGGAAAATATCATCCTTAGTGCGGTAACCAATCACAAAAGAACACACATGGTATGCATTCACTGATAAGGGGATATTAACCCAGAATCTCGGAATACCCAAGACACAATTCACATATCAATAGATTTCCAAGAAGATGGAAGGAGATACCCTTGGTCCTGGAAAGACTGGATGTAGGGGAATACCAGGACAGAGAAGTGAGAGGGGCTTGAATGGGGAACAGGGGAAGGGAAGAGGGCTTATGGGACTTTCAGGCAGGGAGAAAACGGGAAAGGGGAAATCATTCGTAATGTAAATAAAAAAATATGGAAAAAAAAGTTATTGCAATCAAATGACCCATGACTTTTTTACTATTGAAACCTTAGAGATAGAAGGATGGGAGGGATTTCCAGAGGAACTTTGGGACTCAAACCTGGAAACCCTACATGACTCTGCATCTATTAGAGTGTTCCCTACATTTCTAGTACATTCATAAAACAAATTAGGCAAGAATTTATTTCAGGATATAAACAAGTTAGACAATATGCAGAAGAACATCAAAACACATTAGGCTCTTCTCACAGTCGTTTTTGGAATTTATTAAATAATCTGTTCCCTATTTTAACAAATTCAATATTCAGAACACCAGAAGGAAGACACTAGCTTGTGGGTAGTTAAGCCCTTTGCAATATCAAATCTCAGATCTTCCCAGAGTGCATGGAATTAATGGGCACACCCCAAAATTACATTGAATTTTTAAATTTAAACAATATATTAAATTAGAACTTTTAAAATAAACTATTTTAACAAATGAACAAATTCAATGATTTAAAAAGAACCCATAGTGCTCATTTTTGCTCTTACTATTATAATATAAAGAACATAATAATTCTTTAAATCCATAATCTATGTTTATAGTTTATATACTGTTAGAGGAATTCAATTAAAGACAAAAATCTCTTTCCAACTCAGAAAACCTTTCACAAAGATAATAGAGAAAGAAAATAAGGTTTATTATTTAATAAACCTTATGGTAGAATGCAATGTACATTTCAGGCAACCTGCTAAAAATTTACAAAGACAAAATAAACATTTTTGTTTTTTATGTAGCAAAGTAGTTACAATATATATAATACATTAGTTTTCAAGATAAACAACAAATGGTCTTAAAGTAAGAGAGCTTGTCAAAACCATCTGCCATGCATGTTCAATTTAATAACACTGGGTTCTTGGGGTAGGAATCACCTATGAAACCTACCTACCTTGATTCAAAGAAAGACACATCTTTCCATATCTTTTTGAAAGAAGTGGTTTTGCAACCACTGTAGTTAGATTCCTTCTCACAACATGGAAACTAAGGGCCACTCGTCCTTAATGATATTTCAGGGCCCCTGGTCCTTAAAGGTGACTCTTCATGCCTCAAAGCTTGCAGAGTTTTATTTATATTTTTAAAGAATATTTCAAAGAGTTCAAATACGTTTTAAAGGCATTCAAAAAGAAACAGAATTTAAAATGAGGAAGGTATAAAGCCAAGTTCATTTTCCAATGGAGACAATGAAACTTTTTGTATGTAGTCAGTATTTTTCCTTAGAACACATGATTTGTTCCAAGCAAAGCAAATCTTTAAAAATGCATATTGTTTATTTTAAATTCTCTAGTAATACATATGTACTATTTTGTTATTAAAAATTTTACTGGTAATTTCTAAAATGATGCAATACATTGAACAAGTGGCTATAAAAAGAAATGTAGGAAAATTAGAATAAATAGAAGAATCACAATCTCTATAGAAACTATAAATTTTTCAACATATAATATAATATTATTATAAATATTATATATTGTGCAATAGAATTATAGTAATAAAAATAAATACAAATAAATAAATATAAATTATATATTGAAAATTATCTTATTTTTATATTTATGGAATTACTTTTGGTGATTGTCTTATATTTTTGCCTAAACTATATGAGTATGGTTTAGTCTTTAAAACAAATATATATACAGTATAAATGATAGTTTATGTATATATATATTTTAATATATCATAATCCAATAACTCACAGATATACTTTAAATATATTCATTATTTAAGACCCAGCTTATATAAATTGTAGTTAAATGTTTTCTTTTAGCTTTGATCTTGTAGTAGTGAACATAAGATATGATAAACATATGACAAATATATGTGAACTACTTAATGATTCAGAATGTCCCAATATGCATTTGTATAGAAATTAATGGTATCTTTTTTATGGATAAATGAATCTTCACTGTGTATGATAAATGGAGGTCTCTATTTGTCTTCACAAGATTTTGTTGATAAACAATAAAATAGGAAAATTAAAATAAAAGAATTTAAGATGAATATTTTAACAGATCATATAGTAACACAGAATTGATCAAAGATGGGGGAGAATCCAGCTTGGAAATGTACAGAAACAAGGGCACTGTCATTCCGATAACCTTGGACATGCATACCAAGTGAGAATAAATGTTGGGAAGATTGTTTATTCAGTTAGGTGTTTGTTAGGGAAGTATGAGGACCTGAGTTTATTTCCCCACAACCCCAAAAGAGAAATTGGGCATGATGATGTATGCTTGTAATTCTAGTACTGGGTGGCAGTTCTGGAACGGATCTCAAGAATCCATGACCTGCCAGCCTAGCCAACTAAAGGAGCTCCTGACAGGTAGAAGATGCTGTCTCAATAGCCAAAGTGGGTGGTGCTTCAAGAACACCCTAGGTTAGCCTTTGACTTCTGCATACACAGAGACACAGACACATACACACAGATACACAGACACACACACACACACACACGCACACACACACCACATATAAACACACAGACACACACTAGCACACCCAGGCACACACACACACACACACACCACATGTAAGCACACACAGACACATGCTAGCACACACAGATATACAGATAGACAGACAGACAGACAGACACACACACACACACACACACACACAGAGACAGAGACAGAGAGAGAGACAGAGACAGAGACAGAGAGAGACAGAGACAGAGACAGAGAAAGACAGAGAGAGACAGAGAAACAGAGAGAGTTCTTTTCTTTTTTTAAATTATTTCTTATGAATCATTTTATTCATTTACATTTCAAATGATATGCCCCTTCTTGGTTACCACCCTACCAACCCAATATCCCTTCCCTTCTCTCCCCCTTCCCCTTTGCCTCTATGAGGGTGCCCCTCCACCCATTCACCTACTCCTGCCTCACCCTCTAGCATTCCCCTACCCTGCAGCATCAAGCCTTTCCTCCTATTGATGTCAGATAAGGTTATCCTCTGCTTCATAGGTATCTGGAGTTCCGGCTCCCTTCATGTATACTCTGATTAGTGATTTAGTCCCTGGGAGCTCTGGGTGGTCCAGTTAGTTGATATTGTTGTTCTTATAGGGTTGTAATTCCCTTTGTCTCTTTCATCCTTCTCCTAGATCTTCCCTTGGGGTCCTCAGACTCATCTGATGGTTGGCTGTAAGTATCTGCATCTGTATTGGTCACGTGCTTGGTAGGATCTCTCAGGAAACAGCCGTATCAGGCTCCTGCCAGCAAGCACGTCTTGGCATCAGCAGTAGTGTGGGGTGTTTGGATATATAGTACTACCTGGGGACCCAGTTATACCACTTCTGGGCATATACCCAGAAGATTCTCCAACATGTAGTAAGGACACTTGCTCCACTATGTTCATGGCAGCCCTACTCATAATAGCCAAAAGCTGGAAAGAGCCCAGATGTCAATTCTTCATAGAGTTAGATAGAACAATTCAAAAATTCATCTGGAATAACAGAAAACCCAGGATAGCTAAAACTATTCTCAAGAGTAAAAGAACTTCTGGGGGGAATCAATATCCCAGACCTCAAGCTGTAATGCAGAGCAATAGTGTTATAAACTGCATGGTATTGGTAAAGTGACAGACATGTAGATCAGTGGAACAGAATTGAAGACCCAAAAATGAATCCACACTCCTAAGGTCACTTGATCTTTGACAAAGGAGCTAAAACCATCCAGTGGAAAAAAAGATAGCCTTTTCAACAAAAGGTGCTGGTTCAACTGGAGGTCAACATGCAGAAGAATGCAGATTGATCCATTCTTATCTCCTTGTACTAAGCTCAGTTTCAAGTGGATCAAGGACCTCCACATAAAACCAGACACACTGAAACTAATAGAGAGGAAACTAGGGAAGAATCTTGAACATATGGGCACAGGGAAAAATTTCCTGAACAGAACACCAATAGCTTATGCTCTAAGGTCAAGAATTAACAATTGGGACCTAATAAAATTGCAAAGTTTCTGTGAGAGTTATTTTCTTAAAGCCTAGTAGAAGGACAGAGGGAAGAATGACTGCAATCTGTTCATTTACTGACTTGCATCAATTGCTGGACATTTCCTCATGCACCTCTCAGGATGGAAACTTTCCGGAGGAATATGACAAACAGTAAGGAGGGATTATTTGCCCACTAGAAAATTAGTTATAATTGGGGAGTAATAATGGATTCTGTGCAACTGAAAAATGTTAAATATTTAGTTTGTTCAATAAATATTTCTTCCAACAGGCTTTTGGGGACTACATACAGAGTTATTTATTTAAGAATTTTAACAGCATTAATTTTAACACAAATGATATGACACTTTAGATTTTATGGAACGGAAAGTAAAAATTTATGGTTCAACATGCAATCAATATCATGAAACTCAGTCTGAGTCAGAGCTATGTTTATTCTTAGGTCAACTATTGGCTCTCGTTACTCTGCTTCATTAGCACTGAACTCTCTGTCTTATTTAGTCTGCTCTCAGCAGCCTGCAGTCCTCAACCTTCATGGCTGGAAGGTTTAAATTTTGAATTTTAGGTTTCCATTTGGATTTTTTCAACCCAGCATACTTTGTTGACCATTTCTCAGTTTCACCTCTACATGCCTCCCTAACTCTCATGATGTATTACTATCTGAATAAAATAATGCATGCCGTGGAATGTTACTGTACAATGTCTCTGACAAAGTCCTGTAAAATAAGGAGTCCTTTGAAACATTGGCTTCAGTGTACTACTTAAAATCTCCAAGACTCCTACTCACTGTATGTCTGAACTATATGAGGTTTCTGCTTTTATCAAATTTCCTAAAATCTAGAGCTACTCACAGAATCCCCACCTCCAAATTCAAGTGCTTATTCTGAATATGTTTTCCTATGAAGGAAGCATGGAAAATACTATCCTTTTGTTTTAAAAACATCTATTTTCTCCAAAATATCTAACTGTGCAGGTAGAGATCATGCCAGTACCCAGGACACTAGTAGATATCTCCTGAAGTCCTTTGATCTGGCCTCCACTTCAGGGTACTCTTAACATGGACCATTAGCAGAGACTAGCAGGTATTCTGTATAACTGTGAGCCACCAGCAGCACATATCTGCTCTGACTAGTGTTCACAGAAATCTGGATTCATAAATCTTCAGTCTTTGAAAGAATCATGGAAGAATAAGAGACATTTATTTCTCTTCTCTGATTCTAACAGAGAAGACTGTATAGACACTGAAGGTGAGCAAAGTCTATCCAATAAGATTTCCTTCTGTAAGAGTTACTTTCTACAGGAAAGCTGCTTCAATCCTCGATGACAACATGTCTAAATGTAGATCTACTACTTGTGAAAGAATTAGAAAGTTTTCTCAGATAGAATTCATCTTTCTTGATCTTTAAGCAACGCGTGTGCATGTGTGCACACGCACACACACACACACACACACACACACACACACACACACTTTAAAAACTATTAGGAATAGATCTAATAGATCTAGAAATAAAACATGGAGACCAAAATAGTTGCTTCATTTTTCATAAAGAAAAGTTGGAGAACACCAAGTTGAACTCAGTCCAAAACAGGCTTACTAACATGTTGCCACCAAAGTAGAGCTGAGGGCATAATACCCCAGCATTCAACGAAGGCACATCAGAAACATCTGTACAGTAATTCAGTGCTTGTCTCCACCAGGCCTAATGTTTTAGTCTTGCTTCTCAGTGTTGCTTTCCTGAATTGTAGAATTTCAGGGCCAATCTATGTCCTGTGAAATCAGAGCCACAGAAGCAGGATCCCTAGGGTATGGAATTCGCTCTGCAGTTTCAGACATGTTATTCTCCACTGAGACTTGGGCTTCTAGTGTTTTCCAATCTTCTTAAGGACTTTGCCCTTCAGAGTTTGAAAAATCAGCATGAGTGTCTATATTTATTTAAAAACATCCCAGTGAATGCTTGGATAAAATCATAAGTGCTTCAGAATTGTTAAGAATATATGAGCTACTTAAAGATTTTCTTGAAAAGTAGATTGTGATTCATAAAGTTGGCTGAATTTATTAAAATTCTGATTTATCTTAGAGAAAAAATTGCAACAAATTTGAAAATCATACTTGGTTTTTATTCATGATTATAAAATCAGGTAGCCATCAGCACAAGAGCAGCCTAAAAGAACTACAGTCTGCTGCAAGGACAGAACATTTCTGAACATACAATATAAATGAGATGCAGAGAGTAGAAGTGACTGTAGACAGGCAGATGTTGAGGCACACATTGGTGTTTGCCTGACCCAAACATGTGATTGGCTGAGATTAGATTTGTTGCAAATTCATACTCCTGACATACTTTCAGTTGGCTCACTTCCTGAGATAAGTGCCATTCATTAAGTAAGGACTACTGTTCACAGACATCTGCAGGCTCAACTGAGTTTAGCATTTTTAGGGTGCTTTGGGGATGGTGGCGATGTGAAGACACATTTTGCAGAACAATGTATGAGATGCTTCCTCTCTAACAGCATAATCTTAGGGAAACTTGGGAGGAAAGCAAAACCAAACACACACAGCTTTCTTTCTTTCTCTCTCTCTCTCTCTCTCTCTCTCTCTCTCTCTCTCTCTCTCTCTCTTTCTTTCTTTCTTTCTTTCTTTCTTTCTTTCTTTTTAAGGAATAGATAGATGTATGTGCTACTGATGGGGAATACATGCTAGACTAATTGTGAACTTGGACAAATAATCCCTCAATTCTCTACAGGAAAGCTGGTCTAGGAAACTCCCAGTATGCTTATATTCTTGGCTCAGCTCTTACAGGGTGGGAGCACACAGCTTTATTTCTAAATCACAATCATTGTTTACATTAAGGGTAATGTTCTAGTCATTTTGAGATAATGCTATTTAAACTTCTTGATATTTTTATTGCTGCATGTCATTACATATTATGCTAGGTTCATATAGAAAGTTTCTTTCCTGCATATCAAAATCTTTAACCACATAACTTATGTTTTTGCCCCTCCCAATACCCCCCTCTTCTTGTACTCCATTTTCATTCCAGTCTCCCTATGTTTTCATGTCTCATATATATGGTCTCAAATACAGTGTGGGTAATTTGCATTGAATTTGAACAAAATTAAAACATTCATGTTTATGTTTTAAAAAAGAATGGATTCCAGATATTTAGTGTATCCTGTAAACTAAAGATAAGAGTGAATTTAGTATTATAATGGTAAAAATGATATTTTCTCCTATAAAGTGATTTAATTCAGCAATATGGTTACTCCAGCTGGAAAACAGACACACATTTAGCACACACGTTTAGTCCCAAATAATTAAATTAAATTTAGTTTGTAGAAGGAGGCATCCATGTTTGAAAGTGATGTCTAATTGAGTGACAGTGTAATAAATCAGAGAAAGATTTGACAAAATGGCATATGCATAATTCTCATGAGAAGAGAAAGTGGAAGCTATTTGAAAGGTAGTACAGAGAGAAAGAGAGGGCAGTTTGTCTGGGACAATTGTACAGACAAGTACAGAGAGAGAACAAGCTACACACAGGTGAAGACAGAATGAGCCAGACAATGAAAAAGAGCCAGAAGATTAAAGCATGTTTCCAAAGTTAGTATGATGCCAAGCAGAGCAAGTTAGGAAAAGATGAGAGAAGCCAGACTGAATTAGTCAGCGTAGAGAGGAGATTGAGCTCATTCACATTGAACCAGCCAGGTAGAGCTCATAAAGAACTAGGAAGGTGTGATCTTATTCATTAATAAGTCTCAGAGGCTGAAAACATACTAGGCCTAGATATTATTGTGCAAAGATTAGAAGCTTCCAGTCTAGACCTAGATCAGCAGACAGAGGAAGTAGGCCTCTGAGATGAAAATTATGTTAGATGAATAAAAAAATACTTTTATATTCCCTATATTCATACATTCACTCAGGATCTGAGTCAGAACCTCGTAAAACAGAACAGAATATTTGCTTTTCTAGCAAGTTCTTATATGATGCTAAGGTCCTTGTCTAGAAAACATTCTTCATAGCTACCTAAGGATATTTGTGAGCATAAATTTGAAGTAGATGTTGTGCTGACATGGAGGCAAGCCTTTGTTAGAACTAAGAGTCTTATCTTGCTTGATGCTTTTATTCTTTTCCCACTGTGCTCTGCCGATCAAAGTCAGCATCACAGCCTCATTACTGGCATTCAAACTTGGGCAGAATGAAAAGGGAACTGGTCATCAGTGAACAACAGTTTCCACTTTGGGAAACGGGAAAGGCAACTCAATCTCAAACAATTAATTTCCTAGATTTTTTCACAATTAGATATTTAGGTTTATTTCAAAAGGTAACCTAGTGCATACACCTTATTTGAGGAGTCATAGATGGTCATAAATCCAACCACTAGCCATACAATTTTTAAGATAAACTGAACAAGGTTTTTAAAGCTGAAATGAAAAACTTAGAACATACCTGGACTTACAAGGAATTTCTGACATACATACACATCTTGACTGATATACTACAAGTCAAATCCTCTTCTTACATTCTAAATAGCAACTGTAGACACAAAAAAAGAGACAGTGTCTACACCAGTCAGATGGTTCCAAGGGCTGAAACCAATAGAGGCAGATGTAGGACTCACAGATGAAAGAAGAGCTGTCTGTTTTTCCGGAATCAAACTTGTATTGAGATTACTCCTTTGCTCTAGAAAAGAATAATTTTTAGGTTTTGATAGTTATAGCTTTTGCTTTTTTCATTGGGTGAGTTTGATTGTTTGTTTTGAGACCAGGTCATGCTCTGTAGTTCTGGCCATCCCCAAACTCACTTTATACCTTGGCTGGACCTTGAAGTCACAGCAATATTCCTGCTTTAGCTTCCTAAGTGCTGTGATAACAGTAATGGGATACCATGGTTGGCAGTCCTAGAGAGAAGTAAAGGAAAAAAAAATGTGTAAAAGGATAAGATTACCTTCCTAAGATTTCTTTCTTTACATAGAAGAAATTGACATTCACACAAATGACAGCAATAAATACTAGAACATTGGTAATACTTCAAAAATGGAAGAGGGATTTGGAGAAATAAATTTAGTTTAAAACTAACTAGAATTTAGTTCCATTGGTCTGCTTAAAATTTTGTTAAGCATAGAATTTATCTCTGTAATACTAAAGAGAATCATGATATTTATTTTTTAATTATTTGTGAGTTTTTTTAAGTATAAGCTTTATTATAGCATTTTTGAAATGGTCTCTTTAATCATATATCCCCCAAAGTTAGACAACTCTCCTCATCCTCTGGCACTGTTTGGGTGGAAGGACTTGTCACTGAACCATACAGTGATCTAACTTCACATCTGGAGAAAACCAATTCAGGATTATGCATTTTGGTAATAGGCCAAGTTTTATTCTGTTTTTCCCCCAAGCAGTTTTCATGTAGGCTTCTGTAACTTCATTCTGATTGTCATAAATGACAATGGATTGGAGCTAGGATGAGGACTCAGGCAAAATGTGCTTTCTCTGAAAGCATGACGACCTTAATTCAGATCACCAAAGCCCACATAAAATTCAGACATGGTGGCATATGTTTATAATCCTAGCACTGGGGATGGGAGGGCAGAGACAGAAGGCTCCCCAGAGTTCAGTAGTTATGCAGTGTAACTGAATTCATGTAATCTGAGAACATTAAGAGACTGACTTAAAAAAAAATAAGATGGAGAACAATATAAGCAAACACCAGAGATTAATCTCTGGTGTCAGTACACATGTGTGAGTATACCTGCACATTCATGATTACACAGTCATTTGAATGAGTATGTACAGCACTCAGCTGCACTATTCTGATTTACATCCAGAAAAAAAGAATATGAAAGACACTGGGTATATATCCTTACTCTTGATTTCCATGCAACTTCAATGGATGGTCAGTCTGCTTTCAGTGGCAATGATTAGAATGTCAATTAATCTGTCTATTTCCAGGTGCTTTCTCATTTGCATCCTCCTGGTTCCCATGGTTTCCTAGGCGCGTGTTGATAAGCCAGTCAGTGCCATTATATGATTATGATACCTTGATTACTATCCCATCTTGCTATGGTTTCAACATTGATTCCTTTAGAAAGTGAAGTATAAACTATAATAATGATGTTTTATTTTTTTCCTTAGAGAACTTTTCACTGTCACAATTCTTTCAAAAATAAGGGATAATGCAGAATAAAATGACAAATGAAAATGTAAAATATTTTACTCTGTTAACTTGAGCCAATTGTCAGTAACAAAAAGAGGCTTTGTGTTAGAACTGAGAAGACAGACAGGATCTTCAGAGTCCAAGGCCTAAGGAAATTATACTCTGCCTGGAGGAAGAATAGACACAATAGGAACACTAACAAGCATATTAAACAAGAATGGATACCATAAATAAAATTTAAACAAGGTGCTACCACAAAAGCACTAAATTCCACTCTGGAAAGTTGCAGATATATAATACAGGAGGTTAAATTTGTATTGAGACATCAAAGAGAAGTAATTCTGTGCATACAGTTGTGAACCATGGACAATGAGAAAATGTTGACTGCAGTTAAGGCTAAAGAGTTGGACTGAGGCCAGTTCGTTACTGATCCTAGGAAGGTACTGGATTAGCCTCCAGAGGCAAAGGGCATATTTCAAAAGTTTTTAAAGAATTATTATGCTATCAATCCACTTTAGAAAACACTCCCAGAAAAAACATGAAATTTTAATTTGAAAGGCTATTGCAATAATCATAACCAGAAATACTTAGTTCTTAAGTTTAGGAAGAAAGTCATAGAAGACAGAAGGAAGAAATGTTTTGAAGGTTCAAATGGGTTTTATCTACTTCCTGAGTAGAAAGACTGAGTAGCAAGTAAGGCAGGGAGGACTCAGATAATTCACTGTGGTGAGAGAATGAGCATGATCAGAGTATATTATATGCATAAAGGAAAATTTTCTCATGTACTTGTCAGGAGAAGCAGGGATCCCATTACCAAGTGTAAATGCATAGTGGTAGCAGGTGTGCTATGCTGAACAGGGTAAATGGAAATGGAAAAATATGAGTAAAGAAGACACAAGTGCTATGCATACCAATCTTGGCATAGGTACAAGCAGAGAGAGATTACAAGCTGGTTGCTACTTCATAAACCCTTGGCAACATAATGGAAATGGTCAAACATGCCTAAAGCAGTAAAATTTCTCACCAACTGTAGAAAATTCTATCTAAACTTAAGCAATTTACTCCTGCAACCGAACATATGTATTCCATATATGTATCTTAGACTATGACTAAATAATTAATACAATAGGAGTGTGTGTGTGTGTGTGTGTGTGTGTGTGTGTGTATCTGGTTCATGCAAATGAGTGTTTGTATCTGTATCCCTGTAATTGTTCATACATAAGTCAAAGTATTGTATTTCCCTAGCACTCTTTGTCTCTTTGAGAAAAAGTTGGTCACTGAAAGAGTCGTTCATTTTGGTTTGGCTTGATATTTAAAATTCATAGGATCTATCTGTCTTTCCCTTCCACTAATACTGAGGTTATATTTATACATAGCCACATCTTGTTTTTTACCTAGGTGCTATTTATGTAAAATCATGCCCTCAGTCTTGTATAACACATCCTCTTACCCACTACACCACATCCCCACTTACAACTGTCCATTTTTGAAATTCAAATTTCAGATATATCCAACTATATTTCTTAAGAGTTTGCTATGTGAAGGCTCAGAGGACATGATGCTGCATTTCAAATTTAATTGCAGAGAAATGATCTCTTCTACTGAATAATCAATGTAGAGAATTCTATTAGACACTCACATACAATAAACAACAGGTGCCACAGGATGGCTTCCCAACCTGAACCAGAAAGATGTACTTTGGGAATGCCTGAGAGCTGATCACCAAGAATACAGAAGCTAGCTGAGTGTGGAATAGACTAATGGAAAATATTAGCAAGGAAAGTACTCTTTTAAAAAGCTAAGAAATGAAAGAGGACAGGTCATGAAAGGGAACTGAAGAAAATATTAGGTGGCCTAGAACAGTGTGGGGGTGTGGGAAATGATGAGAAAGAGATGAGGGTGGAGGAGGTCAGGTCAAATGAGCCTGTGGATACTTATCTGGGATGCTTATCCTAAGGGAAGAGTAAATCTTAAAGTTGTTTCAAATAAGAAAATTATAACACCAGGTAAAGAATGTTTAAAGAAGTGGGAACTGATTGGCAAAGTCACTGGAGTAACTGTGATTCGATGTGAAGGCTGAAAGCAAAGACAGGAGACAATTTTCAGTGGAGGATTTGGTATGTGAATATCACATAAACAGGATAAAGATGGGATAGACAATGCAAATTAGAGGACAGTTCCTTGAAAATACTTGACTAGAGAGCCTGGAGTGTAGTTGAGGGCAGCAGAGTTGAAGAGGTGTTGAGTTGTTCCTGGCAGGAAACTGCTGTCCAAACTAATGTTGGAAAGGGGGTAAAATTGCTAAAGACACTACCAAGCTTCTGTGTCTGCTAGCACATAATTTTCTTATACAGGGACAGTGTTTTGGTTTGTAGTTGCTCTTCCATTCACTACTGAGTTTGTGCTTACAGGAAGCCAGCGAATGAAGAGGAAAAAGCAATTTACCTTAACAAAATCAACCTTCCTTTCTGTCTATCCCACTGCCAAGACTTCTCTGCATGGTAGCTTAGAGGCATAACCCCATTCTTAATAAATTGCTTTGTTCCTAGTTTGTGTCTTTCCCAGAGAATTGTGATTGGAGATGTCCTGGCAGAAAAGCAATTCAAGACAGTCTCTGGTTCCCTGCATTCACACTATCATTTTGCTCTAAAGCTTCTCTTTTTACAGCACAAAATATATATATATATAAGAGCAATCATTTGTTAATTAATTGCCATCTTAGTTAGGGTTTCCATTGCTGTGAAGAGACAACATGACCAAGGCAATTCTTATAAAGAACAACATTTAATTGGGTCTGGCTTACATGTTCTGAGGCTCAGTTCATTATTCTCATAGGTAAAAGCAAGGCAGCATCCAGATAGGCATGGTGCTGGAGGAGCTGAGAGTTCTACTTCTTATTCCATAGGCAGACAGGAGAAGAATGTCTTGCAAGCATCTAGGAGGAGTGTCTCAAAGCCCACCCCCACAATGACACACTCCTTCCAACAAGGCCACACCTCCCACCAAGGTCACTTCCTAGGATTCAAGCATCTTCAAACCACAAGTGCATTTTAAAGAATCAAAGATAACTGAAAAACAGAACAAAACAAAACAAAACTGAAGACTCAAGTAAAAAATGGAACTAGTAAACAAAGTATTCTCTTGAATTCAAATTGAAGATCACTTCACATTTGAATTCATTAACTTTTTCTGATTTGGGGTTTTGTTTGTTTATTTATGTTTGTTACAGTCTTAAGGATACATCTGAAAAAGGACATATATTTGTACATATTTTCTGAGGAAGCCACAGATATGTACATTGTTCTTAGCCAAGAAAAGCTTCTCAGTGAGGCTGATACACAAAAATTAAAACCAGACAAAAATCCTGAAGGTTTCACACTCTCTGAACCTGGTTATCTACTTTTTATTATGAATAGGGTCAATCATGATTAATCAAATACATTGGAAAATTACTAACCTTAGTTTTCCTAAATTTAGCAGGTCATGGCTGTGTATTGTATAATTAGATAGAGAGCTATTATTCATCTTAGCACCTGTTTTCCTCCCTACCCATACTATTTGAGAATTCAGGCACATAGGTGGAAATGAGGATCCTAACTTTCGGAATTCTGGTCACACAGGGGAAGCCCCAGCAATACCGCTGTGTTCTCAGCCCCCTAGTGGGAAACTGAAAAGTACTTTACTTACACAAGCTGCTCATGCAAGGCTGCATCCAGGCCATGGAGATCAGATTATTGTAACTCCCTGTTGGCTGACTTGCTCCATAAGGCCTTACATAAACTCCAGCTGCTGCAGGACAAAGCTGCCAAGTTCCTCTGAAAAGGGCGAAATTAATCAAAATATATTTCTCCCTATCTGAAATCCCTATGTTAGCTATTGGTTGAAAACTAAAGCAGTGCCCTGATTTTTAAATTCCTCCTCTAATTGAGAGGGTAATAGTTGGCCCAGCTCCAATATCCCTTTTACAACCTCTTGGCAATTTATGCTTCCTGGCCAGCTCTTGAACTCTGCTGAAGCAAATCTGTTTCATGCCCCAAGACTGTTGCAGGATTTTATGAAACAAAGGCAGTTAGTTCTATAATCTTTACAAGGTAGAACCCTGCTTTGATTACAAAGCAGTTGACTTGAAATATATTAAAGAAAATTTCTTGGCAACTATTACTTGGGACTACATAAGGCAATTTTATTTTCAATAGCCCAAAGGTACTTACACAAGGTTTTAATATTTGGAAAGCCTTGAAATATTGAGGGCAAAAGCCCCTTTAATAAGATATCAGTTGGTTGGCATAGATGTGTGTATACAAAGACACATGTTTCCAAATTTTTATATTATGTTCTAAGTGGCTGAAGAAATATAAGGATAGAATATGTATGTGCCCTTGTTAAGTAACTAAATCAGTCATCTTGTATAGACTGAAAGCAAAGCAAGCTAAAAATAACATAAAAGTTTGGGCCAAATGTGTGTTGATTAATCAGTGCTTAGAGTATAGACTAAACATTAGGGAAAAAAGTCAGTGAAAATTTTGGTTTGCACTGCCAGTTCCATTAACGTTCGAAGAATCTCCTGAAAGTGGAGGTATGTAGAGACACTTCGGTGAGCATGTTCTTCCTCAGTAGTACTCTAGAAGGATGCTATGAAGCCAGACATTTGACAAATTTTCAAAACTTGAATAGATTTTCCAACAATCTTACTTCCCACCATATTCCAACATCTATGGATCCACAGTGCTACTGTCTGTGTTTATGCAAAAAACTAAACAAAATATAAGTATGTGTACATCAGTTTGAGGTCAAAGATAAGGATGTACTGTCTGGGAAGTACATTCTGGTAAGCTTTATATATCATATCATGATTGTATTTTACAACAAAAGCTGATATTATTCCAGTATATTTTCTCCCTTTACTTGACTAAAAAGTATAAAGAGGATATACAATGAAGAAAAATCAGAACAGGTAAACATTTTCTATGATACACAAAAATTATTGTACTTTTCAATATTATATTTGATTATTATTTTCAGCATAGCAGACAGATTTGGGAGATGAATCAACATTTAAGAGAAGAAATTAAAGGATCATAATTGTTCAATTTAATAATTTTTCTCTAAGGGCAGAAAAAGTTATGGCTGAGGTAGTGCTTGGTAGCTGAACCTCTAACAGCAAATGAGTCATCATTGTAGGACAGTATACTTGAGGAAGAACTCAGTAGAATGAAGGACTGTTGGAGAAAAATGAGAATACATCTCAGAAAGGAATAAACCAACAATGGTCAGCACTCAAAACTATGTAAGCAATTGACTCCAGACATGCCTGATTCCTGAATGTGGATTGGACTGAAATAACATCATTTGAAAAAACAATATAATCAAAGTGTCTTAAATAGAAAGAGGCTATAATTTGAGCCTAACCATGATGATTAAACCAAAAATATGAAATCCCTTAGAAAATTACAATATAATGTGGAGTCTCTACAGCAAAACAAATAGCCAGGTAAATTGACTCAATCTTGGAAATAATAAAATCAACAAAGAGTTAGCAAAACAACAAGAAAAGGCAATTGCAGCATTTACAGCATCTATTAAAAATTTCAGAGAAAAACTTTAGATAAGTCAGCAGATACATCATTCCAACTAAGCAAGAGAAAGAGAAATGTTTGTGTGTGCATTTGTGTGTGTGTGTGTGTGTGTGTGTGTGTGTGTGTAGGAATGAGGAGATAAAAAAAGGAAGGGATGATGACGGAGGTTGAGAAAAGAGAAGAGAAACAATTTCCAAAACAGGAAATATAAGAGCTTAAAACAATGAAAGAGAAAAGCAGAAGAGAAAACTAATGCCTTGAAAATGCATACAAATTGACTATCTAGAATTGAAAAAAAATTTAAGAGAGCATGAATCATAAGTAGACAGTTCCAAAGACATTCAAGGTATAGAACATTATCTCAATAAGGTTATGCTAAGTATTATGGTTCAGAAAGGAAATGGCATTAACAGACTGACATTATCATGTTTTGAATCTTAGTGTCTAGAGTATGGGCTATTTTGGAAGACAAAGGGTACCATTAGAAGGTGAAGACTATTTGGATTAGTAAGTCACGTAGAAAATAAGTAAGAACCTTAGAAATAAGACCACTTTCTGTCACTGTGGCAATGTGGTTGCCAGCCACCTCACATTCTGAAGACATAGATTGCCATGCTGTTCCCAATGTGTTGGGCTGATGAACTCTGAAATTATGAGCCAAAATAAATATTTTTTTCCTTGAATTTTTTCTAACAGGCATTTTGTTACATTAATGTTCCCTTCCTTGTATTGTTTCTAATAGGTATTTTATTACATCAATGAGAAGAGTAAATAATACCCTTATATTTTTGATATCTGGATAAAGTAGAGTAATATTGGATATACAATTTTCAAATTTGACCCATGATAAAAGAAACAAAAGATAATACAATAGCTATTTAAAACACATTTGTTATACCAACATGTCTACCAGAAAATGTCAGAAGCACATATTTTCATTGTAAATTTCATTAACATTCAAGGAAATAACCTGACATCTACAAAAATATTCGTTAGAAAACATAAAGTTTTGACTTATTTTATGAGGATAGTGTTATATATACATTGAGTACAACACAATCATAGACAGAAGGAAAACTATGACCCAATATTCCTTATAAAGGAGGCTGGAAAAGCCTTAACAGAATTCTAACCAATCAAACTCAATAGCATATAAAGAAGGTAATCAGTCATGACTAGTCAGGTTTATTCTGGGAATGAAAGATTGATTCGATGTCAAAAAATCAATTGCTGTAGTTCATCACATCTACTGGTTTGTTATTGCTCTCTAAACAATTGTAGCACATTCTGCAACTTAAACTCCAGTTATTAGTCTAGAGCTGTGTGCATCAGCTCTCCATGCACAGCTTGATGGGATTTCTGTTCAGGACCTAAGAATCTGAAATTAATGTTCCAGCTTCGATCAGCCTTATGATGGGATGAGAAAAGACACAATATCCTGATTATTAAAGTAGCTACTAAAATGCAGTTAACTGCAGCTATATGACCAAGTTGCATGTTCCTTGCTGACTTGAGCTATAAGCAGTTGGTCTCACTATAAATACTGCCTGGATCCTTCACTCCATGATTACAACTTCCTCTGCATTAAGAACATCAACTTTTGTTTTTCTCAATCATATTCACAGTTTAGATTTTTCTGGCTTCTCTGTCTCTGATGTCTGCAGTTGGTTAAGCAAAGATCTTGCAGGTAAATACCCTGTCTTCAGATTTATTTATTTGAGACTATGAGGAAATCTGCAGAATCATTTGCAATAAATCTCACATCAGTGTATAACTGAATAAATGGTAATAGATGTGTACACAGAAACCTGGAAATTGTAGATCCAGATGCAATTTTACCTACACATTGCATTATTTTAGAAGAGGATAAGTATTTCAAGTCAATGCTAACTATTATAGCAAATTTTGATTCTTTGAGAATTTCCCATCAAAACAAATTTACAATTAAAGCTTCTCAGAAAATGAAGAAGTAAATCAAACATTCTCAATCTGAAAGCCTTACCCCATAACCCTATTTAGAATCAGCTAAAAATAGAAACAAGGAAAGATGGTCTAAAGCTCATTGTTACTAATATTAGACCAGGATCTCTAAGCAGATCGGTATGAAGAGAAAGAAAGGAAGGAAAGAAAGAAAGAAATGGGGGGAAAGGAAGAAGGAAAGGAAGGGAGGAAGGAAGGAAAAGGAATAATGGAAGTATCTAAATTATCTCCAATGATAAATTATATGATTATATTATTTTATCAAAAAAAGCAAAAATACATTAATCTCCAAAGCTATAACAGAAATAATGAGTTCAGTATCTCTTTTTAATTTCATTTTATTTTCTAAGTTTTTTTTTATTTACATTCAAAATCATTTCCCCTTTCCCGTTTCCTCCCTCCCCGAAAGTCTCATAAACTCCCTTCCCTCCCTCTTTTCCCCATTCAACCCCCTCTCACTTCTCTGTCCTGGCATTCCCCTACATCCAGTCTTTCCAGGACCAGGGGTCTCACCTTCCATCTTCTTGGAAATCTATTGATATGCGAATTGTGTCTAGGGTATTCCAAGATTCTGGGTTAATATCCCCTTATCAGTGACTGCAAACCATGTGTGTTCTTTTGTGATTGGGTTACCTCACTAAGGATGATATTTTCAAGTTCTGACCATTTGCCTAGGAATTTCGTGAATTCATTGTTTTGAATTGCAGAGTAGTATTCCATTGTGTATATATACCACATCTTCTGAATCCGTTCCTCTGTTGATGGACATCTGGGTTCTTTCCAGCTTCTGGCTATTATAAATAAGGCTGCTATAAACATAGTGGAGCATGTGCCCTTATTGCATGCAGGTAAAGCCTCTGGGTATACGCCCAGGAGTGGTATAGCCAGATCCTCCAGGAGTGTCATGCCCAGTTTTCTGAGGAACCGCCAGACTGCTTTCCAGAGTGGTTGTACCAGCTTGCAATCCCACCAGCAGTGGAGGAGTGTTCCTCTTTCTCCACATCCTCGCCAACAACTGCTGTCTCCTGTGTTTTTGATCTTAGCCATTCTGACTGGTGTGAGATGGAATCTCAGGGTTGTTTTGATTTGCATTTCCCTAATGACTAAGGATGATGAACATCTCTTTAGGTGCTTCTCAGCCATTAGATATTCTTCAGGTGAGAACTCTTTGTTTAGCTCTGTACCCCATTTTTTAATAGGCTTAATTGCCTCTCTGGAGTTTAACTTCTTGAGTTCTTTGTATATATTGGATATTAGCCTTCTGTCGGATGTAGGGTTGGTAAAGATCATTTCCCAGTTAGTTGGTTGCCGCTTTGTCTTTTTGACAGTGTCTTTTGCCTTGCAAAAACTTTGTAATTTAATGAGTTCCCATTTGTCAATTCTTGGTCTTAGAGCATCAGCTATTGGAGTTCTATTCAGGAAATTCTCCCCTGTGCCCATATGTTCAAGGTTCTTCCCTAGTTTCCTTTCTATTAGTTTCAGTGTGTCTGGTTTTATGTGGAGGTCCTTGATCCACTTGGAATTGAGCTTAGTGCAAGGAGATAAGAATGGATTGATTTGCATTCTTCTGCATGTTAACCTCCAGTTGAGCCAGCACCATTGGTTGAAAAGGCTATCTTTTTTTCCACTGGGTGGTTTTAGCTCCTTTGTCAAAGATCAAGTGACCATAGGAGTGTGGATTCATTTCTGGGTCTTCAATTCTGTTCCATTGATCTACATGCCTGTCACTGTATCAATACCATGCGGTTTTTAACACTATTGCTTTGTAGTACAGATTGAGGTCAGGGATACTGATTCCCTCAGAGGTTCTTTTACTCTTGAGAATAGTTTTAGCTATCCTGGGTTTTCTGTTATTCCAGATGAATTTTTGAATTGCTCTTTCTAACTCTATGAAGAATTGAGTTGGGATTTTGATGGGGATTGCATTGAATCTGTATATTGCTTTTGGTAAGATGGTCATTTTTACTATATTAATCCTGCCAATCCATGAGCATGGAAGATTTTTCCATCCTCTGAGGTCTTCTTCAATTTCTTTCTTCAGAGACTTGAAGTTCTTGTCATACAGATCTTTCACTTGTTTGGTTAGAGTCACACCAAGATACTTTATATGGTTTGTGGCTATCGTAAAGGGTATCATTTCTCTTACTTCTTTCTCAGCCTGCTTATCCTTTGAGTATAGGAAGGCTACTGACGTGCTTGAGTTGATTTTATATCCGGCCACTTTGCTGAAGTTGTTTATCAGCTGTAGGAGTTCTCTGGTGGAGTTCTTTGGGTCGCTTAAGTATACTATCATATCGTCTGCAAATAGTGATAGTTTGATTTCTTCCTTTCCAATTTGTATCCCTTTTACCTCCTTTTTTTTTGTCTAAGATCTGGGCAGATCAGCATCTTCTCTCCAGCTACTTAGTGGGTGGGGATAGCCAGGAGCAGAGGGAACACCAGAGTGCCAGAACAGCTAGGACAGGGTCCACTAGGGCCCCACCTGCCCCCAGGAGCTGGGCAGCACCACAAGCATGTGAGCACAGATCCTTCAAGGGGAGAACTGAACTGCAGGGAGTGATTTGACTCCAAGGTTTGGAGGCAAGAAAGTCATATTCTCTCCAGCAACAGAGAGGACTGGTACAGCCAGGAGTGTAGGGAATGCAGGAGTGACAGAGTAGCTAGGAAAAGGTCAGTGGAGGCTCAATCTCCCCCCAAGAGCTGGGCAGTGCCATAGCACTCTGTTCCAGGAGAGAGTTGGTCACGCAAGGGTGCTGACACAGTTTGGTAGGCCCACAGGAGGGACAAGCACCAGGCAGAAACAGCAAGACCAACAAACACCTTCTTCTCAGCACCCTCTCCAAAACTGACAATATCCTCAGTCACAAAACAGAACTCAGCAGATATAAGAAGATTAAAATTATTCTATGCATGCTATAAGATCTCCAGGGATTACGGCTGGTCTTCAACAACAACAAAAACAACAGAAATTCCACATATACATGGAAACTGAGCAACATTCTACTCAACAATAACTTGGTCAAGGAAGGAGTAAAGAAATTAAAGAGTTTTTAGAATTTAATGAAAATGAAGGCACAACATACACAAACTTATGGGACACAATGAAAGCAGGGCTAAAAGGAAAATTTATACCTCTGAGTGCTTCCTAAAAGAAACTGGAAAGAGCACACACTAATAGTTTAACAGCACAGCTGAAGGCTCTAGAACAAAAAGAAGCAAATACACACAAGAGGGGTAGAAGACAGGACATCATCAAACTCAGGGCTCGAATCAACCAAGTAGAAACAAAAAGAACTATACAAAGAATCAACAAAACCATGAGGTGGTTCTTTGAAAAACCAACAAGATAGATAAACTCTTAGCCAGACCAAACAGAGGGCACAGAGACAGTATTCAAATTAGCAAAAATCTGAAATGAAAAGGGAGACATAACAGCAGATACTGAGGAAATCAAAAAAAAAAAAAGAAAGAAAGAAAAAAGAAAAAAACCATCAGATCCCACTACAAAGGCCTATACTAAACAAAAGTAGATAATCTAGATGAAATGGACAATTTTCTAGACAGATACTAAATAACAAAGTTAAATCAGAATCAGAAAAATGATCAAAACAATCCCATAACCCCTAAAGAAATAGAAGCAGTCAATAATAGCCTCCCAACCAAAAAAAGGCCAGAACCAGATGGGTTCAATGTAGAGTTCTACCAGACCTTCAAAGAAGACTTACCACCAATACTCTTCAAATTATTCCACAAAATAGAAATAGAAGGAACACTATCCAACTCGTTTTGTGAAGCCACAATTACTCAGATACCTAAATCACACAAAGACCCAACAAAGAAAGATAACTTTAGACCAATTTCCCTTATGAATATCAATGCAAAAATACTCAACAAAATTCTTGCCAACTGAATCCAAGAACACATCAAAACGATCATCCACCCTGATCAAGTACGTTTCATCAAAGGGATGCAGGGATGGTTTAATATATGGAAATCCATTAATGTAATCCACTATATAAACAAACTCAAAGAAAAAAAATGATCATTTCATTAGATGCTGAGAAAGCATTTGACAAAATCCAACACCTCTTCATGATAAAAGTCTTGGAAAGATCAGGATTTCAAGGCCCATTGCTAAACATAGTAAAAATAGTACACAGCAAACCAGTAGCCAACATCACTCCAAATGGAGAGAAACATGAAGCAATCCCACTGAAATCAGGGACTAGAAAAGTCTGTCCATTCTCTCCCCACCTGTTCAATATAGTACTCGAAGTCCTAGCCAGAGAAATTAGACAACAAAAGGAGGTCAAACAGATTCAAACTGGAAAGAAAGAAGTCAAAGTATCACTATTTGCAGATGATATGATAGTATACTTATGTGATCCCAAAAATTCCACCAGAGAACTCCTAAACCTGATAAACAGCTTCAGCAAAGTGGCTGGATATAAAATTAACTCAAACAAATACATATGTTTTCTATACTCAAAGGATACAGAGGCTGAGAAAGAAGTTATGGAAAAGACACTCTTCACAATAGTCACAAATAATATAAAATACCTTGGTGTGACTCTAACCAAGCAAGTGAAAGCTCTGTATGACAAGAACTTCGAGTCTCGGAAGAAAGAAATTGAAGACGATCTGAGAAGATGGAAAGATCTCCCATGCTCATGGATTGGCATGTTAATATATTAAAAATGGCCATCTTGCCTAAAGCAATCTACAGATTCAATGCAATCCAGATCAAAATTCTAACTCAATTCTTCATAGAGTTAGAAAGAGCAATTTCCAAATTTATCTGGAATAACAAAAAACACAGGATAGTGAAAATTATTCTCAACAATAAAATAACTTCTGGTGGAATCATTATCCCTGATCTCAAGCTATACTACATAGCAATACTGATAAAAAAAACTGCATAGTATTGGTACAGAGACAGGCAGGAAGATCAATGGAATAGAAATGAAGATCCAGAAATGAACCCTCATACCTATGTTCACTTGAACCATCCAGTGGAAAAAAGACAACATTTTAAACAAATGATGCTGGGTCAACTGGCCGTCAACATGTAGAAGGATGCAAATTGATCCATTCATATCTCTCTGTACAAAGCTCAAGTAAAAGTTGATCAAGGACCTCCACATAAAACCTGATAAACTGAAACTAATAGATAATAAAGTGGGGAACAACCTGGAACACATGGACACAGGGGAAAATTTCCTGAACGGAACACCAGTAGCTTATGCTGTAAGATCAAGAATTGACCAATGGGACCGCATAAAACTGCAAAGCTTTTGTAAGGCAAAGGACACTGTCAATAGGACAAAATGGTAACCAACAGATTGGTTGGATTGAAAAAGATCTTTACCAATCCTCCATCCGATAGAGGCCTAATATCCAATATATGCAAAGAACTCAAGAAATTAGACTCCAGAGAACCAAATAACCCTATTAAAAACGGGGTACAGAGCTAAAAAAAAGAATTCTCAACTGAGGAATATTGGATGGCTGAGAAACACCTAAAGAAATGTTCAACATCCGTAATCATCAGAGAAATGTAAATCAAAACAACCCTGAGATTTCACCTCACACTAGTCAGAATAGCCAAGATCAAAAACACAGGGGACAGCAAATGCTGGATAGAATGTGGAGAAAGAGGAAAACTTCTCCATTGATGATGGGACTGCAAGCTGATAAAACCACTCTGGAAATCAGTTTAGTGGTTCCTCAGAAAATTTGACATAGTACTACTTGAGGACCCAGCTATACCACTCCTTGACATATACCCAGAAGAAGTTCCATTTGTATTAAGGACACATGCTCCACT
Source organism: Tokudaia tokunoshimensis (assembly GCA_036184795.1). Classification (NCBI taxonomy): domain Eukaryota; kingdom Metazoa; phylum Chordata; class Mammalia; order Rodentia; family Muridae; genus Tokudaia; species Tokudaia tokunoshimensis. The sequence goes on along the minus strand of BTHU01000021.1, from coordinate 48,093,005 downwards.
ATGTTCATAGCAGCCTTATTTATAATAGCCAGAAGCTGGAAAGAACCCAGATGTCCCTCAACAGAGGAATGGATACAGAAAATGTGGTACATTTACACAATGGAGTACTACTCAGCTGTCAAAAACAATGAATTCATGAAATTCTTAGGCAAATATATGGAGTTAGAAAATATCTTCCTGAGTGAGGTAGCACAATCACAAAAGAGCACACATGGTATGCACTTGCTGAGAAGTGAATATTAGCCCCAAATCTCAGAATACCCAAGATACAACTCACAGACTACATGAAGTTCAAGAAGAAAGTGTGGATACTTTGATCCTTATTGGAAAGTGGATCAAGATATCCTTGGCTCACTGCCAACCAATAGAATGCACACAGGGTCCCCAATGGAGAAGCTAGAGACAGGACCCAAGGAGCTGAAGAGGTTTGCAGCTCCATAGGAGGAACAATAATATGTACCAACCAGTACCCCCAGAGCTCCCAGGGACTAAACCACCTACTAAAGAGTACACATGGATGGACCCATGGCTCCAGCTGCATATATAGCAGAAGATGATCATTTCAGACATCAATGAGAGGAGAGATCACTGGTGCTGTGAAGGCTCAATTCCCCAGAATAGGAGAATGTAAGTCAGGAAATTTGGGGGGGGGGTGAATAAACAGGAGGAGGGGGGATGGGTTAGGGGATTTTTTCAGAGGAGGAAAGAGGAAAGGAGATACCATTTGAAATGTAAATAAAGCAAATATCTAGTAAAAAATAGTGAGTTCAGATATTTCCTACTTAACTCACAAGAGTAATATTTTTAGCATAATTGAATGACTTTGTGATTGAAATAATTAAAATCAGATGGTAATGCACAAAACTTAAAAACAATTGAAAATTTTCACTCATATCACACTTTCACTTGGAGGTTTCCACGGATTATATTCAAATGCATAAAGACTACAAATTCTTATTGTCTACAAGATAGCATTATCCTACGTGAAAGACAGGACAATGAAGAAATGAATTAAAACTTCTTGCATGCCTATGAATTACACCAAAATTTTCCTCTGTATCATGTATTAGATATTGGGGTCTTACTAAAATAACATGCGCTAGCTTCTAAGTCATAATTTTCCTCCTACTATCTTCCAGATATGTTTAGAGTCAGCATGTACCATAGAGCCTGTCTCAAGTTGTTTCACTTTTAGCTTCAACATTTCTGTAAATATGATACCACTTCTTGATTACTAAAGGTAAATGTATCAGCATCTAATTGCATGTCAACTTCTGTCTAGTATCTATAGGAGAGTTGGCTCTAAAACCTGTGGAGAACAGTGTACCATCAGCAGAAGGATAAGGAAGCCAAGATGCTGGGCAACAGGCAGTGGTAGAATAAAAGATGAAACAGCTGTGTGTTTTATAATGCCCTTGAAGCATATATTCAGCTGTGGATACAACAGTAAAAAATGTGTAAAATTTCCAAATGATCCTCATGCTTGGAAGACAGAAGGATCTGAAATATGATATCCAAGTAGAGTAAAAAATGTGCACTTAACTAAATATGACTTAACAGACACAGCAAGACCTTGGCCTTAGTACTGTGATAATTTTATTTAACCATAGAGACTGTGGGGAGCAATGGAGACAAGCTAGAACAGAAATAAAGAATTCTAAATACTAATTCTCATATGCACTGAAGACTGTGTCTTTGAGTAAGTCCTTTTATTCTGCCAAACTTCTTCTTCATGTGTAATGTGGGAAAAATAATATTTACACATTTACCTTCTTAATAAGAGCACCCTGAGACTTAACGAAGACTTCTAAATTGAGTGGTGTAAAATCACACTGATGATCAGAGGGTTTATGAGGCTCAGGGGCCACAGTTATTCACATAGAAGCTGTGTTCAGCCAAGTTTTATAAGTTTATATTCCTCAAGTCTAAACTTTTAAGATCCCAGGTCTTTACATGGCATTAAATGAAAAACTGTGAAATAACCAGTGATTCTGAGAATTGCTTTTATTTGTTCACATATTACTCACATTATTTTAGTTGTAAATCAAAGAAAATAAGTGATGAATTAAAGGTATGTCATTTTCACATAGGCAAAAATGTAACCTCATTAGGAATAATTAGGCAATAGGTTTAATCACTGCATTTCTATAGCATGACTGGCTTTAACGAGTCAGTGGGATTATTTATATGTTTAATTAGGAATATATTCTATACTGGCTATCTAAATTAATGAATTTCACTTCACAGACCTTTTGGCTGTATTTCCTTTGTCATTAAATGCCTGGTATCAATATGCTAGTCATTTATATATTTGCACCCATGTGTTCTTTGTAGCTACTTCATGTAGAGATGCAGGGATGGCTAAACATACATACATCAATAGGTATAATCTACCACATAAACAGACTTAAAGGACAGAAACCACATGATCCTCTTATTAGGTATAGTTAAGTATTTGACAGATACCAACAATTATTCACAAGAAAAGTCCTATAGTGACTAATAATAGAGGGCCATACCACAATACAAACAAAGCAATTTACAGCAAGGTTATAGCTAGCATCACTATAAATATAGAGAAACTCAAAACATTACATGAACATGAGAAACACAACAAGGATATTCACTCTTTTCTCATCTGTTCAGTACAGTACTTAATGTCTTAGTTGGAACACTTAACTTGAACTGTGGATACAAATATAAAGAGAAAAATTCATGATACGATTTTATATATTAAAACTCTACCAAAAGCCTTCTGCATCTAATAAACACTCTCATCAATGTAATGAGATAAAAAATTAACATGCACACAAAAGTTAGTATCCTGTCTGTGCAAATGATCATCATGTTGAGAAAAACTTAAAAAACAAAACAAAACAAACAAAACATTCACAATAGCTTCAATAACCTCTTGGGATAACTCTGTCCAAGCAAGTAAAATACTTGGGAAATAAAATCTTTAGATATTGAAGAAATAAATTTAAGACAATATCAGAACATGGAAAGGCCTTCCATGTTCATGTTTGGGAGTATGGCCACCCTTCCAAAAGAAATCTACATTATAATACCCATTTATATTTTAACACAATTACTCACAGAAATTGAAAAAATTAATCCAAAACTTCATATGAAAACACAAACATATCAGGATAGCTAAAACTTCTTTAATAATAAGAAAACTGCTGGAGTTATCATCATCCTAGTTTTCAAGTTGTAAAATAGAGTTATAGAAATAAATCAACAATGTTTGATATTAAAAAAGGAACATTGATAAACTGAAAAGATTAATGATCTTGAAATTACTCCAGACACCTCAGACATCTTGACTTTGACCTAGAAATCCCCCACTATGCTAATGCACACTAGAGAAAAGACAGTATCTTTAACAAATGGTGCTGGATCTAACAATAAAGGGGACCTTAAGAAGCTAAAAATTTTCAGTACAGTTATAGTCACTGTCATTTGAGCAGAGGGAGTCTACAGAATGGGAAAAAAGACTTTATTAATTATGCATCTGACAGAGAGACAGTATCTGGAATGTACAGAGAATCAAGAAAATGAACATCAAGGAAAATCAACAATTAAAATAAGGTATATAATTAAACAGAGTTCTAAAAGACAAAAAAAATGCTGATAAACACTGAAAATTGTTCAACATCCTAAGCCATCATATAAGTTAAAACTACTTACATATTTACTTAATTTACTCTTTAATAAAAAAGAACTACTTCATACAATAAATACATTGTTATTATATTTTCAGCTCCTCCTACTCCATCCTGTTTCACTCCACCTTCCCTCCCATCCATGTACATACCCTTTTGTCACTCCTTAGAAAACAAACATTTATATAATAATTATATGGAATAAAAATGAACAGAGAATATGAAAAAATAGCCAAATAAGAAAATGAGCCAATGGAAACATTTTCCAAGAAAGTAGTACCAAGGAACAAGTTGAAGTAGCCATTCTAATATCCAATAAATTTGCCATTCTAATACCCAATAAAATAGCCATTATAATATCCAACAAAATAGACTTTCAACCAAAGGCTATCAAAAAAGATGGGACAGACTACATATTCATCAAAGGAAAAAATCCAACAAGATGAACTCTCAATTCTGAACATCTTTGCCCCAAATGCATACATTTGTAAAAAAAAAAAACATAACTGAAGTTCAAAGAACACATTGAACACCACACAATAACAATATAAGATTTCAACACCACACTTTCACCAATGGACAGATCATGAAAACAGAAACTAAGCAGAAACACATTGAAACTAACAGAAAATATAAACAAAATGGATTCAAATGTATCTACAGAACATTTCATCCTAAAATGAAAGCATATAACGGTTTCTCAGCACCTCATGGTACCTTCTCAAATATTGACCATATAATTGAACACAAACCAAGTGGAAGATAAGGAATTGGAGATAGCCATTGGAGGGTCCCAGACACCAAGGAAGTGAGAGGCTCCCAGGACCCAAAGGGGAAGACACTAGCCAAAATGTGCAAGGAAAGGGAAATAGAACTTGTAGAGACCACCTCCAGTAGATATGTATGGTCCCCAGTCCAGGGATGGGGCTGTTCACCCATCTGCAAGTTTTTAACCCAGAAATGTTCCTGTCAAAAGGAAAGATGGGACAGAAAATGGAACACAGAATGAAGGAAGGCCCATCCATCTGGGGAATGCCCCACCTGGGGATCCATCCTTTCTTCAGACATCGAACCCCAACACTGTTGCTGTTGCCAAAGGTGCTTGCTGACAGGAACCATGTGTGGTTGTTCCCTGGTAGGTTCTGCCAGCATCTGACCAATGCAGATTGGATTCTTGGAGACAACCATCAGACTGAGCTCAGGGACCCTGGTGGGTGATCTGACAGAAGAACTGGAGGAGTGGAGAGGGGTTACAACCCCATAGGAAGAACAATGCAGGCTGGCCAGACAGCCCAGTGTTCCCTGGGACTAGACCACCAACAAAGGACTCCAGATATGTGTGCAGCAGAGGATGACATTGTCTGACATCAATGCAAAAGGAGGTCCTTGGTTCTGTGGAGGTTTTATGTCCTAGCATAGGAGGATGCTGGAGCGGTGGGGCAGGAGTGGGTAGGTGGGTGGGGGAGCACCCTCATAGAGGCAAAGGGGAGGGAGGAGAGGACAGATGGACTGAGGGAGTTGTGGAGGGGTAACTGGGAATAGGGACATCATTTAAGATGTAAACGAATTGAGTGATTAATAAAAAATTAATAGAAAAGAAAATAAGCCCACAAAAGCATGAGAAACACATATAGACCCAGATACACACACACACACACACACACACACACACACACACACACACACAAGTATACCATAAAAATAAGAAAAAAATGGCAGCCATAATGTATAGACAATGAATACAGAAGGCTAAAAAAATAAAATAAAAAAAAAAGGCTAAAAAAATAACACCCATACAAATTTGAGACAAATAACCTCCAAAGATGCACTTGAATTCATTTTATTTTGACCATCTACGCTGAACATGGACACTGAACCTTAACAGGGGTTAATTTCCCAGTGCGACTGTCTTGGGGAAAATTAATATTTCATTTGCAAGTGGCTATTAATTGGAGATAACTATTGAGTCAGGGACAGGTTTTGTGTGTGTGTGTGTGTGTGTGTGTGTGTGTGTGTGTGTGTGTGTGTGTGTGTGTTTGCCCACTTACTTCATCTCTAGGATCCCATATGGTGTAGATTTTTGCAGGACCTGTGCATGTTGCTTCAGTGAGTTCATAAGTGTGTTGGACTTGCTATATTTAAAAACTCTTGTTTCCTTGATGTCCTCCATTTTTTTCTGACTCTTAAGTCTTTATACCTCCTCTTCTGCATAGGTTCTGGAACCCTAACAGGAAAGATTTGACAGAAACATCCTTTTGGGGGCACAGTGTTCCATGCACTCTCTGCACATTGTCTGGCTGTGGGTTTCTGGTTTTGTTCACCTCTAATTCAGGAAAAAGATTCTCTGATGACGGCTGAATGAGGCACTCATCAATGAGTATAGCAAAATATCATTAGGAGTCATTTAATCACTTCATTCCTTTAGTAGCTTGGTTGTATTTTGTTTCCCCCTAATCCATAGGTTATCTAGTCTCAGGTTCATCGCTGAAAATCATTGCAGCAGAAGCATGGCATCAAGTGTGTCTTAAGTTAAATCAGATATTTGTTGGTAACCTCCACTAGCTTTGTGCCACTATCATACCGGTACAGACTGGTGCCCATTGTATATTGAAGCATTGGCATTTTAGTTGCTGTCTACTCTCTCCTGTGGTGGTATATAGAGTAACTTTCAGTACCATGAACACATTAGTCCATAGGGTTGCCATGGTCTGCTGTTGGGCAGGTGTTATCTTCAGCAATGGAACTGTGCTGTCAGTTTATGGAGAGCAAATGGATTGTTGTTTTGGATTTCATTTACATCAGTCACAATGCCCAGGATCAGTAATACAAATGACTACATATGTTGGTGAGAATATGAAGGAAGAGTCAGTACAAATTGGTATAACCACTATGGAAACCAAAGTATAAGTTCATCAAAGAGCTGAGGAAAAACAGTCTACCATAAAATTCTGCTTTACCATTGTTGGCCATATACATCTTATAATGGTTACTTACAATGGACTATATCTTACAAGGAGATACTTGCACATTCGTCTTCATTCCTTCTCTATTTTTAATCAGAAATTGGAATAGCCTAGATATCCATCAGCTGATCATGAAAATATTGTACATTTACACAGCAAAATATTGTTCAACTATAAAGAAAAAATAAATTGTGAAATTGGCAGGTAATTGGATGAAAGTAAAATCAACCATCCTGAATAATGTAATCAAGATACAGAAAGACAAATATTGCATGTTTTATCTTATGTTAGCTTTTAAAGTATAAATGTGTTTGGTTTTTAACATAAGTTAGGTTCTAAATGGATGGTTAAAGGAGAAACTGTTCCAAGGAAGGGGATATAGAATAAAATGTTCCAAAAGAATAAGCAGAAGTTAGAACATGAGGATTAATGGGGATAGAGTATGGGAAGGCAGGGTAAAGAAAGGAATGTTGGGATGAATAACTAATGCCAAAGGACATTAGAAAGGTCATATGAAAATCTGCTACTGTAGAAGCTTCTTAAAATATATAAACATGTAAACTATATACACATGTCAGAAGAATTATGAAGTCACTATTTAATGGGGAAGACAATCCCTCCAATTAGACGTTGTACACTTTCAAATGAAACCCACAGTACCAGGAATGGGCTGTAAATCCTTGAGATGTTGCCCAGTAGGGTCTTACAGAAACACCCTCCACACCTCCCCAAATGTATACATGCAAAACAAAAGAAAACAAACTAAACCCTTATAGGCTATTGCCAATATTATTCCTCTGCACAACGTTTTGGTAAGATCATTTTGTTGCAGACACCACATAATAATATTGCATAAAACATGGAGAAATACAGTTGACATTCAACTGAAATCTTCACCCCTTCGGACTGGTGTTCATAGTCCTTGAAGGCATTATGCACACTACCAGAGGAGAAAGGTAACCATCTGCCTCACCCAGCTTAGAACCCTCTAAGCTGTAATGACACATATGGAACCTTTATCCCATTTCATTGATCTGTGTGTCTGTTTTGTACCAAGACTTTACTGTTTTATTCCCGTTTCTGTATTGTAAGTTAAAATCAGGCATTCTGAAGCCTCCAGCTTAAGATTGTTTTGGATAGTTACAGTCATTTGTGTTTCATATGATTTTTAAAATGGTTTGTCTATTCCTGTGAAGAATTGCAGTACAATTCAATGTATATTGAGCTTACTCTGTATTTATTTTGTCACGTTAACTGTATTAATCCTACCAATCCATGAGCATGGTAAGTTCATTTATCTTTTAATATTGCCAATTTATTTTATTAGTGTTTCAAAGCTTTAATTATAGTGTTCTCCAACTCTCTCAGTCATGATGACTTTAAGTTAACTGCTTTCTGAGGCTACTTTGAATCAGATTATTTTTGCCAGATTCCTTTTCCAGTGTGCTTGTATATAAGCAGGTAATGATTTGGGTATATAGGCAGGTAATGATTTGGGTATGTTAATTTTATATCCTGCAACTTTACTGTATTCAGCCATAGAAATTTCTAGGTGAGCTCCTTGGAGGGTCTCATATGTAGTGTATTATTTTTATCTTTTCTTCTCTTGTCAGAATTCCAAGGTTGTTTATGAATTGGTTATGAGGAAAAGCACACAATACATTGATATAGTTATATCTTTGTGATACAATGCCTTGTAATCTTTCTTTTTTTTTTAATTTTATTTTCTAAGTTTTTTTTATTTACATTCCAAATCCTTTCCCCTTTCCCGTTTCCTCCCTCCCCGAAAGTCCCATAAGCCCCCTTCCCTCCCTCTTTCAAGTACATACTCAAAACTAGTTAGGTGGTTGGTTCACTTGGCAATATTAGTTTTAGGTTTTTGAAAGTCTTCTACAGTGACTAAACCAGTTTCTATTCATACCAGCTGCCTTTATATCAACGTCTTTGACCCCACTGATTTTTGTAGGTTGATTTTATGCCTTATTACTTTGCAGAAGGTGTTAGTTCTCAAAGTTTTCTTCTAGAGTTTTTAGGGTATTTTACATACAGGATAATATAATTTGCAAATAACTTTTATTTCTTCAATCATAGTATTTGCAGTGAATAAATGGAAAAAGGTTGTAGTAGGGCTGAGGTGTCATTATTATCTACTGATGTTGTGGTATAGAAACTTAGCCTACATTCTCATGACCCTGAACTCAATCCTTAGTATGACCACCAAGAGGAAACTATTGACCTCGGAAGCAATCTGTATCAAAGCATATGTCCTCCATACACACTATGAAAATTCAATAATAGACTATATTGAAGGAGATAAAGAACACTGTTAATACTGTGTGCACTCAAATATTAGTAAGTGGGATAGGGAGTAGGAAAAAAAGAGGCAGAGTATGATTAAGTAATTATTATGAAGGTGACAAAGAGAAATACAGAGGAAAGAGTAAATGAAATGGAGTACAATAGAACAAGACAGGGACATTCTGGGAGTTATGGCTAGATTGAATAAAAAGAAAGAGGGTGTTGATGCAGGAGATCATACTGAAATCCATTATCCATGTTCTAACTGATAGTAAAGGACAAGGAAGGTAATTTTCCCATGGTATTGATGACTACAAACTCACAGTTGAGAAAGAGGGATATGGAAGGCTTATTTGACAGCTCCTACCTCTGCAGCCACCTCCAAAAAGTAACAGCCTAGACAGAAATCTTAAAAATTATAATAAACATACTAAAGTGTAGCTCTCCCCAATTGATGGATCCGGGTGCGGTTGTGGGAAGGGAAGGAATGAGTTTGCTTTAAGCGGCTGGCCACTGAGTGTTTGACCATGCTCCAGGGAGTTTATAGTCAATACAAATTGGGCTTGTTTTTTTTTGTTTGATTGTTTATTTTTCCATTTGGTTGTTGGGGTAGTCATTATAAGGGTGAGGAGTGTGTCATGGAGGATTCCAAAGTAAATGTCATGGTTCATGATGTGAAATCCCCAAATAATAAGAATATTATGAAAAGAAAAAAATGAAATAAAATCAAACAACTAAAAATAATTCCTGCTACCATGAGAATGAAGCAGAGAGAACTCCAACTCTAGACATGCCTGTGGTTTGGTGAACAGTCTTTCATAAGAAAAAGACAGAAAGCAAAAGAGAGAAATGTAGACGGGCTGACAACAGAGTAATGCAAAGACAACCTAGTAATTGACATTGAGTCTTAAATAAATGGAGAGGTCAGGTGAAAGTGAAAATTCTGAACTTGGTCTCTCACCAGTGTACGGGTTCGAGTTTAGTCTCTAACTATTCCTTCATGGGCTCATAGATGCCAGTCACAGGCTGGGAAATCTTTGATTGGACAGAAGGCAAACATTGGTCATACTCTTTGCCATTTCTTCCCAATTACATAATTTATCCAGAACCTGTGTCTGTATTTTCTTGCAAACAGTGACTCTGATCAGATTTCAACCATGCTTAAAACTGTCTGATTCTAATAAAAAGTTTCTTCCCCAGTGATGAGAGTCATTTTGCTTGTGAGTTTTCAGAACCCATGACATTTGCTGTGGTTCCCAGAGTGTTTTATTCAAGGAAAGTAATTTTTTACTGTGGTCGCCAAGACAACTCAACAGGGTTCCTATGAAGGTATCTTCTTGACCGTGCTCCAATGGAGTGCCAAGAGAGGTTCCTGAACCCCAACCCCATGCCAGTATAGTTGCCAATACCATGCTCAGAATGGATTCCCACATCTCTTTCGATTACTGTTCCTCACTATAGCTATGACTAGAAGCAGGCAGCTTTTTCTGAAGCTACCTGTCTTAAGTGTTTTTTTTTTTTTCCTGATACCATAACTTTCATTCTCCAAATAGGTCTGGTCCCTAGCCTCTGCACTTCCTTTTCTGCTCTGCTCTTTATTTTTTTTTTAAGATTTATTTATTTATTATATGTAAGTACACTGTTGTTGTCTTTAGACACACCAGGAGAGGGCATCAGATCTCATTAAGAAGGGTTGTGAGCCACAATGTGGTTGCTGGGATTTGAACTCAGGACCTCTGGAAGAGCAGTCAGTGCTCTTAACCACTGAGCCATCTCACCAGCCCTGCTCTGCTCTTTAAAGTTTTCAGTTTTACTTTGATATCAGAGCCAGATTTCTGCTGTCAGTGACATCTTCTGGCACCTGCTATACAAGTATCTGTAATTTATTCCTGAAGAATTCTAGTAGTCTGTGCTCCTGCATTGCCTATCATCTTTAATTTTCTAAAATGAAAAAAAAAAACTAAAGCAAAATATTCAGATTGCATTTGTATTTATTTTATGATCATGAGTGAGTCCTGTCATGCAAAGGGAGATAGATCCCTTGTAAATGGAGGTAACTGTCAATGTGAGCTATCATACTGGTGATAAAAATTGAACCTTTCTCTAAAAGCACTTGCTAGTGATCATAAACACCCAACTATCTCTCAAAACCCTGGATAAAATATTTAAAGGAACACATAGTTTTAGAAAACATATCTCACACCATTAACTATTATTGAATTAAATTTAAATTAGAGTAGGTACTCATCCTTACTATTATAGATACTGGTGTATAGTCAGTAGCACAAATGCTGCTGCATAGACAAAATCACTGATACTATTGCATAGACACTAATTGCTACAACATAGTCATTCACAGGGATGCTGCCACACAGTCTCTAGTACTGATAAAATCTAAAATCCAGGACTACTATACTGAGTGCTTAAGAACATACAGAACACCTAGACCACTCATATATTGACCCCAAGAATGTCAAATAATACACACTTTCCCACAATCATTTGTCAGTTTATCATAAAATAAATCATATTTTTAGTTTCGACCTCACAGCTTCAAAATCCAGTTATTTCACAAACAGAAATAAAACCAGGTGTCTATATAAAGATTTGTCCATGGGAACTTACAGTAGGTTTGTTACTATTGCCAAATCCCAGAGAGAGAGGAAAAAGCATCACACAGAAGACTAAGCAAAATTATATAACAATATGATTAACTATTAATCAGTAAATAAAATAGTTCATTAAAAGTGGCAATATAAGCAGCAACCTATTGATAGAGATTCAAATAAAACACAGTGTTAGTGAAAAGGTGCAATGATGAAACTGTTTGCCCACAACTCTTCTATTATGCATAACCTGGGATGCCTGGGAAAAGCCATTGTAGTCTCTTGTTTCTCAGGTATAAAAGAAACTAAAATCTGTTGTTTTCTTTGACCAAAGTTAGAGAATACTTTTCCTTGGTCATCTGAATCATTTTTGGGGACGAAAATAATAATTATTAAAACAGCTGTAATAATTATCTGAGGGAAATTCTGCCTGTATGTCTAGTGGTTATCTATAACCTACAGGTAGGTGCAGCTTCCACACATCAAAAAACAAACTTTCTACAGGATCCACAATTAGTCAACAGGCAGAGAATCAGTGACCATGGTTTACCCAGCCCTAATGGGTAAACATACAATGTAGCCTTTACACATGACTAAAGAAATTTTATGTGGAAGACAGGATGAAAGGACTGCAAGAGACAGAAGACTAGGATGTACCCCAAGAGAGTATCTTGTAGACAGAACAGGAAACAAGCTGGAGTCGCCGTTCTAATATTGGATAAAATTGACTTTCAACCAAAAATCATCAAAAAAGACACTGAAGGACACTTCATACTCATCAAAGGAAAAATCTACCAAGAAGAACTCTCAATTCTGAACATCTATACTCCAAATGCAAGGACACCCTCATTCATAAAAGAAACTTTGCTAAAGCTCAAAGCACACAATACATCTCACACAATAATTGTAGGTGACTTCAACACTGTAATCTCCTCAATGGACAGATCAGGGAAACACAAACTAAACAGAGACACAGTAAAACTAACAGAAGTTTTGGACCAAATGGATTTAACAGATCTCTATAGAACATTTTATCCTAAATCAAAAGAACATGCCTTCTTCTCAGCACCTCATGGTACTCTCTCCAAAATTAACTATATAATTGTTCACAAAACAGACCTTAACAGATATAAGAAGATAAAACTAATCCCATGCCTCCTATCAGATCATTATGGAGTAATGGTGGTCTTCAATAGCAACAAAAACAACAGAAAGGCCACATATACATGGAAGCTGAAAAATATTCTACTCAATGACACCTTGGTCAGAGAAGAAATAAGGGAAGAAATTAAAGACTTTTCAGAATTTAATGAAAATGAAGGCACAACATACCCAAATTTATGGGACACAATGAAAGCAGTAATAAAAGGAAAACTCATAGCTCTGAGTGCTTCCAAAAAGAAGCTGGAGAGAGCATACACTAGCACGTTAACAGCACACCTGAAAGCTCTAGAACAAAAAGAAGCTAATACAGGCAAGGGGAGTAGAAGGCAGAAAATTATCAAACTCAGGGGTGAAATCAACCAAGTAGAAACAAAAAGAACTATACAAAGAATCAATCAAATCAGGAGCTGGTTTTTTGAGAAAATCAACAAGCTAGATAAACCCCTAGCCAGACTAGCCAGAGGGCACATAGACAGTATCCAAATTAACAAAATCAAAAATGAAAAGGGAGATATAACAACAGAAACTGAGTAAATTCCAAAAATCATCAGATCCTACTACAAAAGCCTATACTCAACACAACTGGAAAATCTGGACGAAATGGACAATTTCCTAGACAGATAACAAATACCAAAATTACATCAGATTTGGATAAATGATCTAAACAATCACATAGCCCCCAAAGAAGTAGAAGTAGTCATTAATAGTCTCCCAACCAAAACAAAAGAAGCACAGGAGCACATGGTTTTAGTGCAGAATTTTATCAGACCTTCAAAGAAGACCTAACATCAATACTCTTCAAACTGTTCTGCAAAATAGAAACAGAAGGAATACTACCTACTCTTTCTATGAAGTCACAATTACCTTGATACCAAAACTACACAAAGATCCAACAAAGAAAGAGAACTTCAGACCAATTTCCCTTATAAATATTAATGCAAAAATACTCAATAAAATTCTTGCCAACCAAATTCAAGAACACATCAAAATGATCATTCACCATCATCAAGACGGCTTCATCCCAGGGATGCAGGGATGGTTCAATATACAGAAATCCATCAATGTAATCCACTACATAAACAAACTCAAAGATAAAAACTACATTGTCATTTCACTAGATGCTGAAAAAGCATTTGACAAAATTCAGCATCCTTTTATGTTAGAAGTCTTGGAAAGATCAGGAATTCAAGGCCCACACATAAACTTAGTAAAAGCAATATACAGCAAACCAGTAGCCAATATCAAATTAAATGGAGAGAAACTTGAAACAATCCGACTAAAATCAGAGACTAGAAAAGGCTGCCTTCTCTCTCCATATCTATTCAATATAGTACTTGAAGTTCTAGCTAGAGCAATTAGAAAATGAATGGAGGTCAAAGGGACACAAATTGGAAAGGAAGAAATCAAATTATCACTATTTGCAGATGATATGATAGTGTACTTAAGTGACCCAAACGACTCTACCAGAGAAACCCTACAGCTGATAAACAACTTCAGCAAACTGGCTGGATATAAAATTAAACAAATTAGTAGCCTTCTTCTACTCAAAGGATAAACAAGCTGAGAAAGAAATTAGGGAAATGACACACTTCAAAATAGTCACAAAAAATCTAAAGTATCTTGGTGTGACTCTAACTAAACAAGAGAATGATCTGTAAGACAAGGACTTCAAGTCTCTGAAGAAAGATATCGAAAAAGTCCTCAGAAGATGGAAAGATCTCCCATGCTCCCAGTCAGAATGGCTAAGATCAAAAACTCAGGAGACAGCAGTTGCTGGTGAGGATATGGAAAAAGAGGAACATTCCTCCACTGCTGGTGGGATTGCAAGCTGGTACAATCACTCTGGAAATCAGTCTGGTGGTTCCTCAAAAAATTGTACATAGTACTACCTGAGAACCCACTATACCACTCCTGGGCATATGACCCAGAAGATGCTCCAACATGTAATAACGACACATGCTCCACTATGTTCATAGCAGCCCTATTTATAATAGCCAGAACCTGGAAAGAACCCAGATGTCCCTCAGAGGAAGAAAGGATTCAGAAAATATGGTATATTTATACAATGAAATACTAATCAGCTATTAAAAACAATGAATTCATGAAATTCTTAGGCAAATGGATGGAACTGAAAAATAGCATCCTGATTGAGGTAACCCAATCACAAAAGAACACACATGGTATGCACTCACTGATAAGTGAATATTAGCCCAGAAGATTGGAATACCCAAGACACAATTCATATATCAAATGATGCCCAAAAAGAAAGAAGAACAAGGTATGGATACTCTGGTCTTTCTTAGAAAAGGGAACAAAATACCCACAGAAGGAGATACAGAGACAAAGTCTGGAGCAAAGTCTGACGGAAAGAACATCAAGAGACTACCCCACTTAGGGATCCATATATAGTTACAAATCTCAGACACTATTATCGATGCCCATAAGTGCTTGCTGACTTGAGCAGGATATAGCTGTCACCTGGGAGGCTCTGTTAGTGCATGGCAAATACAGAGGGAGACACTCTCAGCCTGCCATTGAACTGAGCATAGAGTCCCCAATGGAGGAGCTAGAAAAAGGACCCAAGGAGCTGAATGGTTTGCAGCACCACAGGAGGAACAACAGTATGTGCCACCCAGTACCCCCAGAGCTCCCAGGGACTAAACCATCAACCAAAGAGTACACATGGAGGAACCTATGGCTCCAGAATCATAGGCAGCAGAGGATGGCCTTGTTAGACATCAAAGAGAGGAAAGGCCCCGTGGTTCTGGAACACAAAAGTGTTCATAGGCACACAAACATCTAATATACAATAGGGATCCAAATGTGTTATTACAAAAGTCATTCAAAAATGTACACAGTCAATATGCAAACCCAAAGTCTTAGTTTTTCATGTACCATTCCTATAACACATACTCTAATGAAAAGGAATCTAGGTTAATGCTTTTTTTACCCTTACATTCATCCATTGTTCTTTCACCTCCAGAATCACTATCATGCATCTGTAACAGTATGTCAGGGATTCTGACTTTGCTTTACTGAGAGATTGCCACCAGCCAATCATTAGAAGAATGAAGCTAAATCTCTATAGGCCATTTCCATTATTTATCCACAGATCCAAGACTCTTGCTACATCTGCAATTTATTTTGAAAAGATTACAAAGTAAAACCCTGAAGTAAATGATTCATTTACAAGGGACTAGAATAAATTATCCCTGGCATGGTGGTGTGATATATAAATGTAAGCACTTTATGTTGAAAAGAAAAAGAAAAAAAATGTGGGGAAAGGAATTAATGTATCTAATCAGATATAGTACTTGGTCCAAATTATTGGGGTGATTATCAGATACTTTAATTTTTTTAAGTATCTATTCTGTTTTAATTGTCAACCGGAAAACTAGACAATCCTCAAATGCAGGAAGTTATTAAATTTTATTCTCTTCCTCATCATTACCAGCTCCAGCCCCACACTGACTGTTCTTGGCATTCTTCCTCCTATCTTGACCTGAGCGGCCACCACAATAAGGAGACCAGAGGGAGAAGTCAATGTGCGTCTGGGAGTACAGACCAATAATAAAGGATGAGATGTTCACCACCTGCTGGCAGATGCCACCCCACACCGATTTCACCCTGGTGGGTGAGCACATGAATATGATAAATAGGTTTGGCCAGTCACAGCTTAAAGACCTGGGTCTGCAGCTGACTCTCCAAGAAAGCTTCAATTTTCAGACTGAGGATGTAATTCAGCTACAACTTCCCCTCAGTGCTAACAATTCACCTCAGTAGAACTACATCGTCTGCAGAAAGACATTGTGGGTTCTTTTCGTCCAGCCTCAGCAGATCCTGAGAAGTCTTAGGGCTCTTAATCAGGGTAAATTTGATCCTCCACAACTCAAGTTCATTCCGGAGCCTATACTCTCTGACCAGTTTCAGTTCCTGGTCGAGACACAATTTCTCAAAGTATCTCTGTGGAGTCACTTAGGTTTTGTGAAAATCCCAACTTCTGGCAATGGGCATGTTGAAATCTCTATGCCTGTTGTGGTTACAAACTCATGCCTATGACCCAGATACCTTTGTTAATTCATTAAATAATTTTGTTTGGACACATCTTTCCAAAACTTTTAAACTTTCTAACTTCCTGAAATACTTAATAGGAATAGTATTACATTGCTAAATTAATGTGAAAATATGAGGAAGTTATATAAATAAATTTTCTCATCTTATAAATTCAGAATAAAAAGGAAATATGTTTTATAAATTTTTAAAATGAAAGCAAAAAATTATTTTCTCTAGAACTGTATAAATGCTTTAGATAGAAAATGTTATATTATCTTGGACATAATAAACAAATTTCCTAATTAATTTTGTACATATACATGAATATATGTAGATGTGATAATCAAGATGTTAAAAATGCATAAATATTAGGACTAATCAAAAAAATCTTAATTTAGCACCCAAGCATAATCTGTGTAAATATGTCAATTATTTGTTATATAACTAAAATGAATATTCACATGAAATTTATTTTAATGTATTTATTATTTATATTAATTCCTACAACTCCTACTTTAATAACTAATGATAAAATACCTATCTGTAAATATCATTACTGAAAGGCATTTTCTTACCCTCAGAGACACAGATATAGTTCAGATTAGAACAGATTGAAAATAGATAAAGGCAAGTTTATTAGGAGACAGGTCTTGGGTGGATTCATGGATCTCACAGGTAGAGATCAGTGAAGTCACACATCAAGGCTAAAGGAGGGGAGCTTATTGACTTTAGGAGAGGAGTGATGACTTTCCAGCTAGGAGCTGGAATTGTGCTCACACATGGCCAAAAACTGAGCCCCTGGGTGGGCAATCCAGGGTGTGCTGCTGGAAGTGGAGAGATGAGGAGTAATTACATGTTAGCCCGGTATTATCTGCAAGCATATGGGGGAGTTTTCTTTGGGGATGTGTTGGAGGAAGGAGGCAAGACAGTGTTGCCCAGCTTGTGAAGGAGATGAGCTGAGGTTCCAACCTAACAGTTAGTAGTGTATGTTGTACAATTAGAGAATATCTATGAAATATAGACTGTGTGTATGTGTATGTGTGTGTTTTGTGTGTGTGTGTGTGTGTGTGTGTGTGTATACTAGATTTAGATAAAACTTGACACATGATAGAGTCATTAGAGAAGAGAGGTAACCCCAATTCAGAAAATGCCTTCATAAGTTCTAAGCTACAGGCAAGTCTGTAGAGAATTTCCTTACTTAATGATAGATGGAGAGACCACAGTTCATTGTGGGTAGTGCCATTCCTGGTATGGAAGTACTGAATTCTATGAGAAAGCAGGCTGGGCAAGCCATGTAGAGCAAGCCAGTAAGTAGCACTCCTCCGTGGTCTCTGTATCAACTCGTTCTTCCAGGTTACTGTCTTGCTTGAGTTTCTGCCCTTGCTTCCTTCAATGATGAACAGTGATATGAAAGTATAAGCCTAATTATTTCTTTCTTTAATTATTTGGTCATTGTGTTTCATCATATTAATAGTAACTCTAACTAGGAAAACATCTAAGTATACAATGAATTTATAAGGTAAAGATAAAAAGCATTATTCATGATGTGACAAGAACATAACAATTCCAAATGTAGACTGTCTTTTTGTGTTTTTACTAAAGACAGAAAACTAAAATGTCTGGTTTGAAATATAAAATAACTTTAGCTTTCTACTAGCAATGCTGTGAGAATGTCTGTACATATGTTGTCTACCATAGATCCTTTCTATCTTCTGAAATAAATGGACCATATATAATTCTTCTCACTTGTAATTTTATTTTAAGGAAGGACATTAATCAGAATCATGATATTCTTTATATCTTCTAGCAACACTTCTCCAATTTTTATCTCATACTAGATATGGTTTTACCCTCCAAGAGAAATGGATTTTATGAATTTCCTGTGTATCTAGTTATGCAATTATTGCTGTTTGGATGTTTGAATGAAAGCTGGAGAAGGTTCATTGTGGGGAACAGAGGAACCCCTACCTAAGTGATACCTTGAGTGAATTTTATTTGGGTTGGTGACATGGGCAGGGCCAAGTTCAATGACTCCGAAGACTCAGACCTATGGAAATATGGCAAGGCTCCCATCCCTAACCCCATTAGGCTCAGAGGGAAGTGGCCAAGCCTCCCTCAGGGGTCACGTCTGAGTTTCAGAGTATGTGCAGGAAAACTCTGCCATTGCTTTCTTACTCTGGTGGTCATAGCCTGCAGGCTGTTCCTCCACAGAGAAGGCACCAACAGAGAACAGTCAACTCTGTCTCATTAATTCAGCTGTGAAGCATAAGCCTTACCTCTTTATTTGCATCTAATAACCCCAATCCCTTGTTCAGATGTATGCAAAAAATGCTGCTTCTTTGTTCAACTGAATATAAGAAGAGGTTTAATGCCACTGTGGTTTCTCCACCAGAGAACACAGACCATGTAAATATAGCTTTACCATAAGTTTGTGTTTGTCTTTTTTTTTTTCCATTCTAAGATTGTCTTAGTAAGGTCTGTCTCAAGCCATTCAAGATCCAGTTCATATGTGATACTACACTGAAGATTAAGACACACACTGTAGGTGCTGAGGAGATGGCTCAGTAAGTGCTTGCTGTACAAACATGCCAAGGTGAGTCAAATCCCAAAGGCACATAAAAAGAGCTGTGCATGGTAGTTCTGTAACTTCAAACAGGACCTCAGAACATGATCCTAGAGATAACTGGGCACCAGTCTAGCTGAATTGGAAAACTATAGGCTTAGTCACAGAACCTGTCTCAAAAAGTACAGGAAACAGCAGTAGAAGAAGACACTAACAAGGAGTTCTGCCCTCTGTGCACTCACACACACACACACACACACACACACACAAACACGTCTGACATACACCACTCATAATGAAGCATACTGGAAAAACTATGTAAATGATTAGTAAGCCTATGGGATTTTATAAAGCACAAAGTAAAGAAAACTATTCAGACATAAATCTGATTTCCCTCCTGTTTGACTCTAAATTTGATGAAAAACAGAAAACTAGAAAATTGACACATGTTGAAAGGTAGACAAGATGTATATGGTGACCTTCTTGCACTTTTTATGTTGTGGATTGCCTTGGTGCTGTGTATATTTTGATACTAATTCTGCCCCTGATGAGGAGCAGATCACATACTCAGGTGATTCCAGGTGAACCCTATCTCCATTTTAACTGGTCACATAAAAGCCTATGATTGAGCAGTAGAAGAAAAGAAAAAAAAGGAAAAAGGTGGGACTGGAACTTTTAGAGAAGAGAGACAAAGAAGGAAAGAGACGATGAGACACAGGGACAGAGAGAAAGGAAGATGGAGCAGCACTACCATGTGGCCTGGAGGAGCCGCAAGTAGCAAGGATTTCATAGCTGGGGAATAGAGTAGTGTAGTGGTATATCTGCCTAATCTAGTCGTGCAATGTATAACATTATAACTGAGTTGTGTGTTCTTTGCACAGGCATATTGGGGTTGGAGATTTACTGATATAAATCTGGCTTGTATTAAATATTAAGGCTGTTTGGTGTTTTTCCACAGGCACTCAGGTGGGCAGGAGCGAAAGAAACACAGCTGGGCCAAATTTGGTCAGGCTTTGAAGTGGGAGGATTGAGCAAAGGACTGAGCTCCAGGGGAGAGGTAACCACAGTGAAGCCTGAGAGCAATCTCAGAGCACTACAGAAGTAAAGTCGGCATTTGTCAGGGAGGTGTAAGTTTGCAGACAGGTGACTGTTGGTCCCAGAGCCTAGCCAGACCAAGCATGGGTCTCTTAAAATTACATGCAACAATTTTATAAAGGAAACATAAGCTTCAAATAGTCTTCATACTGTTGTATATGAACATATAGAAGAGAATGTAAGGTGTGCAGACGTGAAATTCACAAATCTATAAGAAAACAGCCTACTGCTATCTCTCTTTCGGGGACCTTCACTGATACTAACAAACATACCACACAAAACACCAATACAGGACTTACACTTAATCCTGAAGCAAAAACTTTATAGAGAAAAATTAAGAAAACTTACATTAAAATGCTTAACCTGACCGATTAGCTTAGATTACAATTCAAATATGAAGTATACCGTGCTACAGGTGTACAGATAAAACAGAGAGCTTTGCTCAATTCCTGTCACTGTCCTTACTGTGGGAAAGCTCACATGTTTAAGAAATCAATGCATATGTTGATTAATACTACAAGCAAATTGTAAAGAGACAGACCTAATATGTGCATGTGTGTTAACACCTATATGCATATATTTATATATACATACATTATTTAATCCTATATAATTTTGAGATTAGCAAACTAAATATTCAGATTTAGTTTGTAAATATGCAGAACAAAAGTCCAATATAGGTCCAAATTCTCAGGAAGATTTGCCCCCTCTAATATTTGACTGTATTTTATCTATGATTAGTTTGATTTCAACAATACATAACTCAGTTGACATATGTGTAATAGGAGTCATCAACTTTAAGAATTTATCATGCATTTTCTGATTTGTGCTAAATGGATAGATGACAGATAGATAGATAGATAGATAGATAGATAGATAGATAGATAGATAATAGATAGATAGATAGATAGATAGATAGATAGATAGATAGATAGATAGATAGATAGATAGATCTAGCACAATGCTACAAGCCTTGAAATGCTACAAGCCTCTCTCCTGTGATGATCAGTATTCCCACCTATAACTGTAAGCCAAAAGAAGCCCTTTTCTCCATTATGTTGTTTTTGTCAAGATATTTTATCACAACAACTGAAGTTACTATACCACAAACCGCACCAGCTTATGAGAATGCACTACCATGATCATAGGCTTAGAGAAAGTCCTTGGTCTGTCTGTCTGTCTGTCTGTCTGTCTGTCTGTCTGTCTCTCTCTCTCTCTCTCTCTCTCTCTCTCTCTCTCTCTTTCTCTCTCTCTCTCTCTCCCTAAAACACACACACACAAAAAAAAACCATATAAACACACAAACACATTGTATAGAATATGTATGAACACAAGACAAGAGGGTCATTGCTCACAAGAAACAAAGTGCTGCCTGAGTATTATTGATGCTGAGCCCATCTAGCTTTAGTTAATGAACTAAATGAGACAAAAATAGTAAGTCATCTTAGTGATTTCATTATATTTAGGGCTATCTTGCATGGAAGTTATTTTGTGACCTTCATGCTTGTATACCATCAGTCTGTGTGGGAAACAAACTTCCTTTCTCCTTGTTATAATTCTGTTCCTGTCTAGCCTGAGAATTAAATTGATGTGAAAAAAATCAGCAAAAGTACACCACCTAATTATTACAAATGGCACATAGATCAGGAGCTTCAGTGGGGAAATAAAAGGGACACAACATCGAACTTGACATTCTATGTCAAACAAAGACTAGTAAGTTGTGAAAAAACAACTAAATTTTGTGGTGAGGCTTGAAGATAATAAATGCTTTTAAAAGATCAGTGTACAATTCTATAAGTTTTAACACCCTGTTTTGATGATAATAATATTGCTTTCCTCCACATGGTGAAGTATCTTCCACCTGTGTCCTTTATTTCCTAACTTGTAAGAAACAGAAGGAAGGTCAGAGTGAGAAATTTGCACCTGCTGTTTTTGAAGTGTCTTTAGCTCAAAATAATTCATATGCCAAAGCAGAAGATTAGGGGGTGGTTTGTTCTAAGTAGTGTATTTTGGGGCAATGTGTTCTGAATTCTAATGCAACCCCATGAGGGAGGAGTGAGAAACTACAAGTTTTGCTCTTGAAGGCTTTGCTTCTAATTAAACAGCTAATTCCAAAGAACTATATTCACAAATCCCAAGAGACTAGAAAAATGAATTGTACCAAAAAACTTTTAGAAACTATAGCAGGCAATAGTTTGATCGTTTTTGTTTGTTCTTTTGTTTGCTTGTTTTGGTTTTTGTTTTCTAATATTTTCTGTGATCAAGTAGAAGAAACATGTTTTACTTTACAATCAAGTTTTCATACAATCCATACATGAAAAAAATTAGAGAGTAGCCAAGTGTCAGCAAGTAAAACTCACCTTAATTCTTCTAGGTACTTATTCCATTTCATGTAATTTTGATACTATTAGCAAGACATTACTTTGATAACACATGTCACTAGGAAGCTATTAACTGCAGCCTGAGATGACTCTAAGGATGATTCCAAATATATAAAGCACTTAAGCTAAAGAAGGAGGATTTGGGAAAGACAAAACAGATAAAAATTTAGAGTAGAAAGATGGTGACTACCATTCCACTTCTATATGATGTTTGTAAGCTTTTACTAGTCAGTTAACTTAGGATTTAGTTAACTTTGGATTTTACTATTACAACAACCAAGTCACAGTCCACCATCAATAAAAACAGAAAATAAAATTTATTTCCTACTAAATATAGAATATATAAAAATAAAGTGATAGAACGTTGTAGAATTTATTTAAAATTTTTATTTTTAAAAATAATAGCAAAAATGTTATTTATTGGAATATATAACTTGCTGAAAAAAGGCAAGACCACTCTACTAGAGTTTTAAATACATGTATTTTAATGTGTACTTTAATTCTTCAATGTTCTCTTCTTAGTTGAGAAAGTATTCTGTTTAGGCCTCTGTACATATGTGGACATCCAGCACAGAAGGCATAACAAATCATCAGATCACATGCTTTAAATAATGAAGGATTGTTGGTTCTGAGGCTTGCCCTTGGCTTATAGGCTGATAATTTCTTCATCTTTACTCTCATGGCCTTCCTTCAGTGATAATCCACTTCTGTGAAGGGAGCATCCAGTCATATGAGGTTAGAGTCTAGCTGCTGCACTAATTTTAACCTTACTACTTCTAAAGACCACATCTAAAACTACATTTACATTCTGAGATTCTGAGTCTCTGTGGCTAGTACTTCAAGATACAAATTATGAATAATATAGTACAGTTTGCAATATTAATTCTTAGATTTTTTAATTAGCTATACTATCATTTATTTTTAAGAAAAGAAAACACATTGTTTTTCCAATGTGCTCTGTGTGTGATCAAAATTAAGTCATTGAATTTTTCCAGTCATTAAATATCGAAACATCTTATAACAGTAAAATTACCTTATCACATTGATAATTACTAGATTTAATTAACATTTAGTAAAAATCAATGCACAGCTAAGAGAATCACCCTATAGTATTTTATTTTAGTAAAAATTAAAGCTTTTAAGGGCAAAAATAAGCACTGTAACCTCATTTCCAACTTAAATTGCATAGACTATATTATTAATATTTTGGAGAAATTAACATATTCAAAAGTAAAATGAGGATGTAAAATGAAATATTAATCTATTCACATATTTAAATTTAAGAGTCAGGTTTAATATAAAGCTTTGTTTTAAGTTTCTTAGTTTTCCATAGTAAAAAGCAGTATTTTTTCATCAATTTTCATTGTGGAGAATATAAGACTAACATAACTTCATTTTAACCAGCAAAACTATAAACATGAATTAATTTTCAGCACATCTAATATTTGTGATCACATGAAACTAAATATGGGTATTTGGATTTTGCACATTTATCCAAAACACATTTATAGATGATAAATATGACTTCCTTCCTTTAATAAGATTAAGCAGGTAGAATTTTTGATCACCCTTTCTGGAAAAATTCACCTCTTTTTACAGTATGAAAAATTATAACTGTCTAAGTGGTGAATGACAAAAGAAAGGCAAAGAGTGAATTCTGAATATATTTAAAACATACTCAACTCGAAGACCTGAAAAAGCTAGAAGACCTAGAAAAGATCCTATTTTCTAGGAGAAAGGGGAAAGCCTAGAGTTAAACAAGGACTTTCCAAAGGGAACTGCTGTCCGCTTATTATCTATGGAGTTTTTATACTAGTGATACTTTTACCAACAAACCCACTGGCAGTGACAAATGAATAAGTAAGCTAAACTTAAGACCCTAATCTTGTACAATTGATAATTTCAAATTCTTTATCCTGCCTCACTATTGAGGATTAAGAAGAGGTAACAGTCAGAAATCTATATAAATGAAAGCATTTTATCATTGAACATAATTATTTTCATGGAAATTGTAAAAATTCCCATGAAATCAACAGATAAATCCCAACAATTCAACAGAAAAATTCCCAACAATCAAAAGATAAATCGCTTACCAGACATATGCATGTATGTTCATTTGGTGAGTACACTTTGTATCTTATAACAAATTTACTCTGTCCCTTTGCAGCTCATACCACACTAGGAAGAGGCAGGCATGGTACAAATACATTAACATATGTTCTAATGTTTCTAATATTAATATAGTGACTCTGGTACTATACTGACTTCAGAAGATGGTCAGAGGAGTGCTTTTTAAATGAAGTGCTCCAAAAGTTTTCATATACACAATGTTATATTTAGTAGTAGCAGATGAGACTTCAGTAATCAGAATGAGCCGCTAATTGCCAGGAACACTCCAGTAAAACCAGAATATATTCTTGCCCACTGTTACTGGTTTGAAGTAAACTGAAATCAAGTGGAAGGAAAGAGTTCCATGTATAAGAACATTGTATGTAATAGTATAATCACATGAAGTAGATGAACTTTCTTTACTGAAAACGTTAACAAAGAAATGTCTAAGTATGCACAGCATAGGATAATGAAGTGTCCAGGTCATCCAGCTATGGTCCTAAGACCTAATCTGATCTATGCTATCATAGGGGCTTAAATACATCTGTACATCATTGTTTATCCCTATTCATGTTCTTTCTTGTCACAGGAGAAGGGTGAAGACTCAATACCAGTGACAACTACATCTGCCCATGTCTTCACAAATTTTAAATTTCTGCTGCCTAACAATATGATGTATTCTGATGGTATAACTTGCCCTAAACTACAAAACAAATCAGAGAAAAACACATGAATAATTAATGTGAATCTATAATAACAATGTAAGAAAAGAAAATGAACCTAATGTACTATTATAACCCAATGAATGAAAAATAATCTTATGCAACAGGCTCCAAACTACCAAAGTCCTTTTGATCCATATATGTGTTCCATGGGGCATTGTCTGTTCAGAAGCATGAGTACAAATGTAAGCAATGTGATTGAAAAAGTGAAAAAAAATTCTAGCAAATGAACATCCAGTATATATATATATGTATATATATATATATATACATATATATATGTATATATATATTATATATATTCACTACTTAATGTCCCCAGACCTTTAATAAGCAAACAGCACCAGTTTTACTCAAACTATTTGATAAAACAGAAAGATAAAGTAAATGTCCAAACTCATTCTTGAAGTAATTAGTAGCTTGATACAAAAATTAGATAAAGACATACAAAAAATAATGCAGAACCAACCTCCCATAAAACACTTTCAAATTGAAATCAACAATGAATATAAAAATTCATATTCCCTTTCTCTAAAGGTATTGCAGGTGTGACTGCTAAGTCATATGTGTATCAGTAGGTGGCACAGAGGAGAGAGGTTACGTCTATGCTCAGTGTTACAAACTGTGAATATCTGAACAATTAGTAACCTAACAGTTCCTGAAGAAAAAAACACAAAAAAAAAACCCAAAATAAACCAAGCCTGAAGTGAGTACCAATCCAGCTACTGTGCACCTAGACAGGCAGCCATCATGAAACTACTACGATTTGGCATGAGGAAGACCTGGACAAGGAGCAATCAAGAGACTAGAAGAATCCAACCTAGGACAGTGCACCCTGGGCAGGAGTGAGCCTGAGACACACAACCTGTGCAAGGGGCCACTATGGTGGGCCAGGTGAGAAGTATGCTCACAAGGACCATCAGATGGGTGTTATAGGGCCCAGGCATGGAACTAGTCTCAGATGACCACCAGTCTAATTCCACAATGAATGAGCAGGCATACCATTCCTGAGACCACTTCTAAGATAACCCCCAACACTCAGAGGCTCTGGGTAGCACTAAGAGGAGCAAGTAAGTAGTGGAGTAGTAGAAACAGAAGGATGTGGGCTCAATTAAGAGAGGCATAACGGAAAATTTGAGGGTTGTAAGGAAAGCCTGATGTGAATAGCTAGTAATGATACCTGAGACCATGGTGGGATCCTGGCCTACACTACCACCAAGAGACATGTCTGGGTCCGTGGCCCAGCAGCAATGGAGGTTTGTTACCATCAAAGCCAGGCAGATATTCTTGGTCTGGTTTGCCATCTGAGGACATGTTGATGTCTAAGGGCTTTGCAGAACTAGCTCTACCCCTCACCAGGGCATTATGGGAGAGCTGGCCATGTAGGCATGACAGCAGGAGACTGACCTCACTCTCAGCCAGCTGAAGTACTTGAACAAACAGAGGCCCCATACATTGCAGGAGTTCTGGGTAAGCAAAACCCTAAGGTCATAAGTGCAGGAAAGGTGGCCCTGCCTCTTGTCTGCTGTTCAGTACTACTACTACTAGTAGTAGTAGTAGTGGTAGTAGTAGTGATGTTGTTATCATCATTGTTGTTGTCTGAGAAGGAGGAGAAGGAAGAAGAATAGAAGAAGGTTAAGAGGCTCAGATCCAAAAGCCAGAAAATATTTTCAACAAAATAATAGAAGAAAATTTCCCAACCTAAATAGTGATACCTATAAATATACAAGAACCTTACAGAACACCAATTAAATTGGAACAGAAAAGAAAATCCTCCCACCACCTAATAATAAAAGCACAAAATTTACAGAAGAAAGAAATAATGCTGAAAGGAATAGAATTATACCAAGGTAGAACTATCAGAATTACACCCAACTCTAATAGATATAAGTGTTGTGATCTTCATGCAGCTCCAGAAAGACCATACCAGGCCAAACAGTTCCATCTGAGCTTTATTGAGAGAGGGAGAGGTAAGGTGGCGGCAGAAAGAGAAGGGAGGGAAGAGGGAGGGAGATCAGAGGGACATTCCTTTATATATGAATGGTGACATAGTCACAGGTAAAGGAGGGAGGTGAGCCAAGTGGATTCCGGGAACATCATGGCTGTTGCCTTGGCAACAGGTCTGCGGGTCATGTTATCACCTATGTGATGTCACGGGTTTCAGAGGTCCTGATACCAACAAGAAGTACCTGGACAGATGTCTTGTAGCCTCTAAGAACCTAAACTACCATACCCAACAAAACTCTCAATCAACATAAATGGAGAATTAATGATATTCCAAGAGGAAAACAAATATAAAAAATGTGTATCTATGAATATAGCCCTACAGAAAATGCTAGAGTAAAACCCCAACTCATGGAAGTTAACTATAACTAAGAAATCAAAGGAAATAAATAATTACACGTCAGCAAAAAAAAAAAACCAAAATATTGGAAGCAAACACACACAAAGACACACAAACACCATCAATATCATAATAACAGGAAGGAACAATCATTAGAAATATCTGTTAGTTTCATTATTTAGTTTCTGTCTCAGTGACCTTTCCATTGATGGGTGTGGATGTGGAAGCCTCCCACTATGAATGTATGGGGTTTGATGTATGACTTAAACCTTGATAATGTTTATTTTATGACCATGTGTGCACTTGTATTTGGAGTGGATTTCAGAATTGACATGTCTTCTTGGTGATTTTTTTCTTTGATGTGTATGAAGTACTGTTCTCCATCTCTTTTGATTAATGTTTGTTAAAAGTCTATTTTACTAGATATTAGGTTGTTCTCCACAAACTAGCAGCAAGGATCCAATACTGAAGACAACACCTAAACATTGAAAATTAAGAAGTTGAGCTTATGCAAACACAGAACTTTCACCCCTATGTTCCAACATCTTTGGTATAAGAAGGAACCCTCCACACAATCAAAAGAGAAACACAAATCCAAAGCCAGCCACAAACCCTGTATCTACAATGATGTACTGCCTGTAAGATATGGTAGGGTAGAGTGGTAGTATAATACTTTTGGGAGTAGCCAACTTACTTTAGGCCCACTACTCAAGATGAAATACATACTTAACATTCCTTGTGTGACCAAGAACCTGACTAAATATATGCTTGGATAAAACCAAATAATACTGGTCTAAAAATGAACAAATAAAGCTATGTGACAGAAAGTCTCCTAATGATATTCTACTGCACTCATAGATCAGGGCTTTGTTCAGCTGTCTGCAGAAAAGCTTCCTCCTACAACAAATGGAAACAAATATAGAGATTCACAGCCAGACACTTCACAATAAACAAGCACACACACACATACAGAAACACACACACACACAGAGAGAGAGAGAGAGAACCCTACTTGATCGTGGTGAATGATCATTTTAATGTGTTCTTGACTCTAACCAAACAAGTGAAAGATCTGTATGACAAGAACTTCAAGTCTCTGAAGAAAGAAATTGAAGAAGACCTCAGACGATGGAAAAATCTGCCATGCTCATAGATTGGCAGGATTAATATAGTAAAAATGAACATCTTACCAAAAGCAATATACAGATTCAATGCAATCCCCATCAAAATCCCAACTCAATTCTTCATAGAGTTAGAAAGAGCAATTCAAAAATTCATCTGGAATAACAGAAAACCCAGGATAGCTAAAACTATTCTCAAGAGTAAAAGAAATTCTTGGGGAACCAGTATCCTGGACCTCAAGCTGTACTACAGAGCAATAGTGTTAAAAACTGCGTGGTCTGTGACTCCTGTCATGTGGTATCACTGGTGCAGCCTTACCACACTACTTGCTGGAGTATTTGTCATATCATGAAAGTCCTACTTCATTAAAACCGTTAAGTACACTTGGTTTTCCACAGGGATCTTGTAGAGCAACAGATACATGCTTTAGGGACCCTGTAGCTAGCTGCACTTGTTTGAGCGAGCTGTTAGCTCTAAGGCTCCCAATGGGATCCTGTGCTTTTTATTACAGCAAAGCATTCATCCCGTCAGTCCAGCATATTGTCAAAATAGTAAATAAGTGTGGGGTGTGTTTATTCAGAAGTTAGAAACTAAACACTGGTCCCTTCTGTTTCAGTTGGATTTCATTGTCTTCATTTAACTAAAAAAAAAAAAATTCAGCCAGGGATTTTTTTGTTTTGTTTTGTTTTGTTTTGTTTTGGGTTGATTCAGGGTGTTAAGGTTTTTATTTGTTTTAGACATATAATTCCCATTGTAATTTGATTTACAAGTATAACCGACTTGCTTTTAAATCACATATGTAGTAGCTAATGCTTAATTTGTAATTTCAAATATGGTGGGCATTATAGTTTTGTGTATTCCTGAAATAATTAACAATATCCTTGTGGTTGCCTTCATTTTGTAGCTGAAATTTACCTCATGTATGGCTTAGATGAAGTTGCAGTCAATTTAAAATTTAGTGAAAATCAAGTAAAGCATAAACATTTTAAACTAAATCATTCAAGTTGCATTTTTACAGTCACTGACAGTAAAGCACACTAAAAATGTAAATTATTTTAATAACATTTAAATTGTAAAGACATAATTTTTACAGAGGAGGAAGCTGGATATGAATATTTAGACCAGCACATAATTTAGACTTACCATTTACTGTATTTAACTTTTAGATATTTCGTAGACATTTTAAGTAAACTTTTTCCATTGAGCCAGAACATGTGGGTCTGATCTTCCACGGCAATGTGGGGAGCCAGGGGGGCCGCAGGTTTTACTCACTTCTCCCACCCTACAGTGACAGCCATCTTCCTTCCTTTGTTTTCAGACACAGCTTCTCATATTGCTTTCAATATTTTGTTTATAATTAAAAATTGTGAGAAGCCCCATTTGATGTTTAAAAATATGGGGGTATTAATCAGACTTCATATATGTAAGGTCAGTCTGGAATTGGAAAGTATGTTCCAATATAGCAAAAGATAGGAGTGTGTACTTGGTCTTCTGTCTGTGTCTGTTTTATCCCACTAAAGTAATGTGTCCTTGATGTACATGCAAAGCATTTATTAATTAGTAGATGTAGACTTTACAATATAATTCAATAATAAAGTACTTAACCTCTAAAAAAAAAACCTGCCTGGTATTGGTACAGTGAAAGGCATGTAGTTCAATGGAACAGAATTGAAGACCCAGAAATGAATCCACATTCCTATGGTCACTTGATCTTTCTCAAAAGAGCTAAAACCATCCAGTGGATAAAAGATAGCCTTT
This sequence comes from Tokudaia tokunoshimensis, assembly GCA_036184795.1. Taxonomy (NCBI): domain Eukaryota; kingdom Metazoa; phylum Chordata; class Mammalia; order Rodentia; family Muridae; genus Tokudaia; species Tokudaia tokunoshimensis. The sequence continues at coordinate 48,062,162 of BTHU01000021.1, read as the reverse complement.
TCAACAAATGGTGCTGGTTCTACTGGAGGTCAACATGCAGAAGAATGCAAATTGATCCATTCTTATCTCCTTGCACTAAGCTCAATTCCAAGTGGATCAAGGACCTCCACATAAAACCAGACACACTGAAACTAATAGAAAGGAAACTAGGGAAGAACCTTGAACATATGGGCACAGGGGAGAATTTCCTGAACAGAACTCCAAAAGATTATGCTCTAAGATTAAGAATTGACAAATGGGACCTCATAAAATTATAAAGTTTCTGTAAGGCAAAGGACACTGTCAAAAGGACAAAGCGGCAACCAACTAACTAACTGGGAAATGATCTTTACCAACCCTACATCCGACAGAGGGCTAATATCCAATATATACAAAGAACTCAAGAAGTTAAACTCCAGAGAAGCAAGTAACCCTATTAAAAATGGGGTACAAAGCTAAACAAAGTGTTCTCACCTGAAGAATATCTAATGGCTGAGAAGCACCTAAAGAGATGTTCTTCATCCTTAGTCATTAGGGAAATGCAAATCAAAACAACCCTGAGATTCCTTCTCACACCAGTCAGAATGGCTAAGATCAAAAACACAAGAGACAGCAGTTGTTGGCGAGGATGTGGAGAAAGAGGAACACTCCTCCACTGCTGGTGGGATTGCAAGCTGGTACAACCACTCTGGAAAGCAGTCTGGTGGTCCTCAGAAAACTGGGCATGACATTCCTGGAGGATCCTGCTATACCACTCCTGGGCATATATCCAGAGGCTTCCCCTGCATGCAATAAGGACACATGCTCCACTATGTTCATAGCAGCCTTATTTATAATAGCCAGAAGCTAGAAAGAACCCAGATGTCCATCAACAGAGGAATGGATTCAGAAGATGTGGTATATTTACACAATGGAATACTACTCTGCAATTAAAAACAATGAACTCACGAAATTCCTAGGCAAATGGTCAGAACAGGAAAATATCATCCTTAGTGAGGTAAGCCAATCACAAAAGAACACACATGGTATGCAGTCACTGATAAGGGGATATTAACCCAGAATTTCGTAATACCCTAGACACAATTCACATATCAATAGATTTTCAAGAAGTTGGAGGAGAGACCACTGGTCCTGGAAAGACTGGATGTAGGGGAATGACAGGACAGAAAAGCGAGAGGGGGTTGAATGGGGAACAGAGGGAGGGAAGTGGGCTTATGGGACTTTCGGGGAGGGAGGAACCGGGAAAGGGGAAATCATTGGGAATGTAAATAAAAAAACTTAGAAAAAAAAAAGTAAGTAAAAGAAAAAAATAAAAAAGAACAGAAAATCTTCATACAAAGGAGAAAATATCTTATCCTAAATGTTAAATTCCTAGAAAATAATTTTCAATTATTGTTTTATTATATAGTATAAATACATTTGTGTGTTCAGTTACTTAATACCTACATAAAATTGTAAGGCCTATCCAGAACAAAAAAGGAAAGAAAGCATTTTTGTGTTCTCCAAAAGGTTGTAATTACAGAGAGTAATGTAAACAATTATTAAGACAATTAATACCAGTTTTATACAGTAAGTGGAAGCTCGGTATTGAATTGTTAACTAAATCTCTGATATATAAAAGCATTTAAATTAAATCCTAAAATTAAATCCTAGTTTAACTGGGTAGGATGTTCATTTTGACAGAATAATTTTATACAATATAATAAAAAAAATTATCAGTTGAAACATCTGTTTCAATTCTCTAGTTGTAAGAAATATATGCAACAAGTCTGATATGAACAAATCATGAAGTAGCCCTATGGTATTAAAAGCTATTACTTTGCTTAAACTTTACACAATTTATCTAGTAGTTTGCTACTAGACATACTTTGCAAATTGAATTTTTTAAAGTATACTCACAGTTGGGCCTCCTGCTGCTTTTACTGGTTAGAAATGGGACATTTACACTTGCAGAAAGCACTTTGCAATTAGCAAGTTTTGTTTGTTTTCTACATGTAGGGTAATGCTAATACATGTACTTTCTGCTATTTAAAAAAGACAAAGCCAATCAGTCTCATTTTCACATTAGATGTGTACATATCCTCTCTGAGTCTAATTGACCAAAGTATATGGAAGAAAATATGAAGAACTAGATAATACCCATTTTTCCAAACCACCGCTGAACTAGACCCACATTAGACAATGATACTAACTTTGGGTCCTCCTCAAAGACCAGCTGCCACTTTTCAAATAGTTCCTCTAGTGAGAATTTGGTGGAGTTAAAATTTCATCAGACCCAGATATGAAAAGACAAATATGTTCAGTAAACAGAGAAAAGAAATAAAGAAGTTTTTGTGATCTTACAATTAGCATATCTAGATTACACAGCATACATGGTTATTATCATGACATTGAAAGCAAAAGTACTTGAACATCAGTTTCCAATGCATTATTAGTATTTTCAATGCTTTTAGGTGTACAATATTCTTGTCTGAAATTAGGAAAAGCAGGAAAAATCATGGTTAATGTTATCACAAGTGATAGTATATGAAACTAAGGTTCCAATTTTGCTTTATATCTCACTTACAGAACAAATATGAAACTAATCCAAATCTCAGAATTACAGAGTAGCTGTTCATGGCTTAACTTCCATTAATACAGTAAGTCAAATAGGTATTTCTATTAGTTTACAATAAATGCTTCCTCTTTCCGAAGAAGCATCACTTATAGTAAGATAACATAACTGTTTTCAACAGTGCATAGATAATTATTTTGGTTTTATCTCTTTTTAAAGAAATGTATTAAACGACAAACAAATATATTTATTAAGTTGTGAGTAAAATATTCATTTTAGTAAATTTTAAAATTGAGAAATGGAAAAGAAATACCTAGCATGAATTTTGTAGGGTACTAATAGCTTTAGCTTAGACCTGCTTTTAAACATCATTTATACTCTAACATCCAATAATAGTCATGCAGCAATCATTTTTATGGTACATAATGGGTTTACTATTTACAGCTGTAATATTGAGAGATACAAGGACACAGCATACATATATGACAATTTCTCTTGACACATATTAACCTAATTTCTCCTTGAAGTTCAAATGTGAGATATATATATATATATATTACTGGATAAAATTTGCAAATAAACCCATAATTTTTTTTGACTAAACACTGAAGTACATTTGAACTTATAGTGTGCTGAAATGCAGAACACATAAAAGATGAACAGTATATAAATTAAATGATTATTGTCCTTTTACAGTCTCTTTTGGACAGGATCTTTTAAAAAGGAAGAATGAGAAAAGAACATTTCATGTGCCAATATTACCATATCTTGCAATAAAATCAAGAATAATTCATAAATAATGCCTCCATGCTTCTAAAGGCATCAGATTGATCTGAATAATGTGATACTACCCAATCATGAAGCACCCTTGTTTTTAGATGACTTTTCCTTGCTATTTCTATAAATCTGAATACTCAAGGGAGTTCCTAACAGAGACATGTGCTCAGCACCATAAACATCTATGTTAGGGAGTATAGGCATCCAATTTTATTATAGTGATTAGTATCAACTTTCCTGGGTAAACAAAGCATCAAGTTATCATACACATATAAAATATATAATATAAGCATAGGATCTAGTACAGACCCATGAAGAAACACAGAAGAAATGCATGATATATCTGTTTTTTCACCCCAAATTTTATAGAAAAGAAATCAATGCACTTATTCTAACAAGTCTGTTTTCATGATATTGAACTCCTGCAGTTTCAGAAGATACTTATCTGAATGTATATTTAGCCCACTACAATTCTAAGTAGAATAGAATAAACTTTTGGCATTTGTCAATATCACCTTTGCTTCTTGCAAATAGCCAAACTGATCTCAAGATCAACCAATAATCTCAAACATTCCTAAACCCTCATTTTATTGTAAATTATATATATGAAAAACATTATTGGACAGTAAAAATTTGGTTAAGATAGAGATGTTGAAAGATTCTGCTAAGTTCAAGCACTAGGTAAAAGTTGACTAGATTCATTTTATAAATTAGATAATTTTAATACTGCAACTCTAGCCAAAATGACACAGCTTATTTTATAATATGTCATGGAAACCTAATTGATCTTATGCATTATTCATAAATTCTTAAAGAGTGAAGTATTAGAAAATAATGTTCTGTATGAGCTCTCAAAACTGTGGAACATATTGTTGTTAAATATAGTATAGTACAAATCCACAAAGATTATTTCTTTCTTACCCAATAAGTAAATAAACAAATAACTGTCAGAAAAATAAAAAAAAATGTACATTTGACATACATCTGAGAATGGAAATGAAATGTAAGTTCCAAAACTATAGAAATAAAAGTTGCATGAATTGTTTAACCTTGCCACACTGCAAGACCTAGAATAAAATGATATAGTGAAAGTAAATCATATGATGCTTGAGAGGACACTCAAAGGTCCAAAGTTAACTGGGTTAAAAGTCGAGAACACCTTAAGAGGTTCAGGTACAAGGAACTACAGTCAATATATTTTCTTCCACAATAATCATTCACCATGGGTATAGAGGAAATTAGGAACAGGGAAGGAAATCTAGTCAGTTTTCCATTTATGCGATGGAAGCACAAATCCTAGTTCTCTCACTGAACTTTTTCTCTCATGATTTTAGAGCTGTAAGGCACTATATAAATAGCCAGTGATGTGTTGGTTAACAAAGGTAAATGGTAGAGCCAAGAAGAGTCTGAAAGGGAGAAGAAACATCCCCTTCTATCAAAAGCATTAAACCAAAAATAAATAAGAAAGAAAGTGAGTGAAAAAGGAAGAAAGGAAGGAAGGAAGGAAGGAAGGAAGGAAGGAAGGAAGGAAGGAAGGAAGGAAGGCAAGGAACAAAAGAAAGAAAGAAAGAAAGAAAGAAAGAAAGAAAGAAAGAAAGAAAGAAAGAAAGAAAGAAAGAAAGAAAGAAAGAGAGAGAGAGAAAGAAAGAAAGAGAAAGAAAGAAAGAGAAAGAAAGAAAGAAAAAAGAAAGAAAGAAAGAAAGAAAGAAAGAAAGAAAGAAAGAAAGAAAGAAAGAAAGAAAGAAAGAAAGAAAGAAAGAAAGAAAGAAAGAAAGAGGAGTAATCTTCCACTGGGATAAGATTAGGAAAACCTCTGTCACATATCTTAACCAAGTCTATGGTACTGATGAAGGATGTAGAAGAGAAGCTTTGCCAATGTACAAATCAGTCTGTCAGTAGAGAAAAAAAAATAAACCCTCTAAATCAGATGTTCTATAGAAATGAGATGAAGGAAAAGGACAACAATGCTAAAAATATATTTATAATTATTATCTAGGAAGACAGGAGCTGCTCAAGAGCAAGCTGGAACATAAGTACACAAAAGCATCTCTTGCTTCAACCATATATGTGACTTTCCTGAGGGAAATGTGAGCTAAACATTTAATCACCCAGGATGGGGCACCAATGACTGACCAACGTTACATGAATCCCACTCAAGGCTAGCTTAGCACAGCAGTGAGTCGCTTGGAGTTACAGGATTAAGGTTAGAGGTTACCTAAAGGAACATGTGTGAGCTTCCTAATTACAAAGCTTATCCAAATATGGGTGATGTCCCATAGAAATCACATCTGAGCAATCTTTGCATAGTTGCAAGCAGCAAGGCAAGTCATAAAATCTTCTCCCCTCAACAACTTTTAAAGCTTGTGTAACTTGGGAAGTGGTGGAAAGGCTTGGGACTCTTATGAATCTTATAAGTTTGAGAAACTTCTTGAGAATTGTGAATTGAAAACTAAACAGTTTTGGAGTCTTAAGGAGCCTCCTTCCATGACAGATTATTTAAACCAGTAGGAACTCACTGTTTTATACTGCATTCCTTCTTCTGGCTATTACATTCTTCTTGCCATCTCTACCATAATGTTCTTTGTAGGTGGATGTCATCCTTCATATATTGCTAAGTATCAAGCAAGGCACTGTACCCCAGCAACAGTTACTAAATCTCGGAAGTTTGACCAATTATGAGTTCCTGTAATAAAAATCCTGTTGTAAAACTTCTTTCTGTTGTAAAAGCTTCTTTCCATGGACAAAATGAACAGCAATGATCTATGGCCATACCATAAGGGTTTAACAGCCAAAGTGAGAGGTTCATCTTCATATTTAGTTACTAAAGCAATACTTGTTAAGTCTACCCTGAGACCCAGGACTCACCACAGCCAGGGCCTGTTCACAACATTACAGTAGGTGTTGAGTTCCTCCTGCAAAGCTCTTGGATGCTTCTATATCTTTCTTTGTAGTATTGCATCTGTGAGCACATTTTGCCCAGAATACTGTATATTGTAGTATATATAGTATGTATGTTTGTGTGTATATATATGTATATATATATATATATGCACATATATACTTTATTAAATTATTTTCTTTATTACATCCCAAATGTTGCCCCCTTCCTAGTACCCTGTCTCTGAATTTTTCAACCCACCCCCTTCCCCCTGCCTCTGAGTGAGTGCTCCCCACCTGCCCATCTACTCCCACCTCACCCTCACCAGTGTTCCTCTTCCCTGGGGCAACAAGTTTCCACAGGAGTAAGAGCAACTTCTCCCACTGAAGCCAGAGAAGACACCTCTCTGCTGCACATGTGTCCAGGGCTACAGATCAGTCCATGTATGTATGCTCCTCCTTGATTAGTGGCTTAGTTTCTGGGATCTCTGAGGGGTCTGAGTTAGTTGACACTGTTGTTCTTTCTATAGGGTTGCAATCCCCCTCAGCTCTTTCAGTCCTTCCCCTCACTCTTTCAAATTGGTCTCTAACCTCAATCCAATGGGTGGGTGTATGTATTTGCATCTTGTCTTGGTCAGTTGCTGGTGGAGCCTCTCAGAAGAAACCATGCCAGATTACTATCTGCAAGCACAATGTGGCATCATTAATAGTGTCAGGGTTTGGTGTGTGTTTCCCTGATGACTAAGGATGCTGAACATGTCTTCAAGTGCTTCTCAGCCATTTGAGATTCCACTGTTGAGAATTCTGTTTAGCTGTTTAGCTCTGTATCCCATCTTTTAGTTGGATAATTTTTGAGTCTAACTTCTTGAATTCTTTATATAGTTTGGATGTTAGCCCTCTATCAAATGTAAGGAAAATAAAAAATTTTCCCAATCTACAGGTTGCTGTTTTATGTTATTGATTGTGCCCTTTGACTTACAGTAGCTTTTCTGTTTCAGGAGGTTCTGAGCAATTGGTGTTTTGTTCAGGAAATTTTCCCTGTGACAATGAGTTTGAGGCTCTTTCTCACTTTCTCTTCTACTATATTCAGTGTATCTGGTATTATGTTGGGGTCCTTGAGCCACTCGGACTTTTGCTTTAGACAAGGAGATAAAAATGGATCAATTTTCATTCTTTTACATGTAGGCCAGCAGTTAGACCAGCATAATTTGGGGAAGATGTATTCTTTTTTCTACTGTATGATTTTGGCTTCTTTGCCAAAGATCAAGTGTCCATAGATATGTGGGTTTATTTCTGTGTCTTCAATTCTATTCCATTGAGCAACCTATTTGTCTCTGTACCAATAAGATGTAGTCTTTATCACTACTACTTTGTAGTACAGCTTGAGGTCAGGGATGGTGATTTCCCCAGAAGTTCCTGCTATGTGGAATTTGTCTAGAAGATCATCCATTTCATCTAATTTTCCAATTTTGATGAATAAAGGCTTTTGTAGTAAGATCTGTTGATTTTTTTTAATTTCCTTGGTTTCTGTTGTTTTCATTTCTGATTGTGTTGCTTTGTATACTGTTTATGTGCCCTTTGGTTAGTCTTGCTAAGATTTTATCCATCTTGCTGTTTTTCTCAAAGAACCAGCTCTTGGTTTTGTTGATTCTTTGTATATTTCTCCTTGTTTCTAATTGGTTGATTTCTGCCCTGAGTTTGATTATATCCTACTATCTACTCCTCTTGTATATGCTTTTTCCTTTTTTTCTAAAGCTTTTAGATGTTTTGTTAAGTTGCTAGTGTAGGACCTCTCCAATTTCTTTACAAAGCTTTTAGTACTATGAGTTTTCCTCTTAATACTGTTTTTATTGTGACCCATAAGTTTGGGTATGATGTGTCTTCATTTTCATTGAATTCTAGAAAATCTTTATTTCTTCCCTGAGCAAGTTATCATTGAGTAGAGAGTTGTTCAGTTTCCGTGAGTATTTGAACTTTCTGTTGCTTTTGTTGTTATTGAAGTCTAGCCTTAGCCGATAGTGATCTGATAGAATGCATGAGATTATTTCAATCTTCTTGTATCTGTTGAGGTTTCTTTTGTGTAATTATATTGTCGATTTTGGACATAGTAACATAAGGTGCTGAGAAGGTATATTCTTTTGTGATAGGGTGAAATATTCTGCATATATCTGTTATATATATTTTAAATCAATTGATTCATAACTTCTGCCATTTTCCCTGTAACTCTGCTTAGTTTCTGTTTCAATGACCTGTCCATTGGTGAGAGTAGGGTGTGGACATTCTTACATTTGCTTGTAAAACTTTTTTCCAGCCTTTTACTCTTAGGTAGAATCTGTTTTTGTCACAGAGGTATATTTCTTGTATGCAGGAAGATGCAGGATCCTGTTTATGCATCCAGTAGGTTAGCCTGTATCTTTTTATTAGAAATTGAGTCTATTGATGTTGAAAGATATTAAAGACCAATAATTGTTGGTTCCTGTTATTTTTGTTGTTGGAAGTAGTATTATGTGGGTGTGATACTCTTCTTTTCAGTTTGCTGTGAAATGATTAATTTCTTGAGTTTTCATGGGTGTTGATACCATCCTTTTGTTGGAATTTCCTTCTATTATCCTCTGTAGGGCTGGATGAGTAGAAAGATATTGTTTAAATTTGATTTTGTCATGGAATATCTTTGTTTCTCCATCTATAGTGATTAAGAGTTTTGCTGAGTATAGTAGCCTGGGTTGACATTTGTGTTCTCTTAGGGTTCACATGACCTCTGTCTAGGGTCTTCTGACTTTAAGAGTCTCTGTTGCGAAGCCTAGTATAATTCTGTGCGGTCTGCCTTTATATGTTACATGGCCTTTTCCCATTATAGCTTTTAATATTTTTTGTACTGTGCATTTGGTATTTTGATTATTATATGACAAAAGGATTTTCTTTTCTGATCCAATCTATTTGGTGTTCTGTAGACTTCTATGGCATTTATGGCCATCTCTTTCTTTAGGTAAGGAGAGTTTTCTTCTATGATTTTGTTCAAGATATTTTCTGGTTCTGTAGACTGTATTTCTTTATTTTTTTCTTTTTTTTATTATTATTATTTTATTTTCTATATTCTTTATTTACATTCCAAATGATTTCCCCTTTCCCAGTTCCCCCCTCCCTGAAAGTCCCATAAGCCCTCTTCCCTCCCCCTGTTCCCCATTTGCCTAAGAATTTCATGAATTCATTGTTTTTAATTGCTGAGTAGTATTCCATTGTGTAAATATACATGGAAAATATCTCTGATAAAATTGAAGAAATATAGAGAAAAACAGGTTAAGATTGACTATTTCATGGAAAAATTATACAGATAAAATGGTAGGCATAAAAATATTCCTAAATTGATTGAAAGTAGAAGTAAAAACATTTTCTGATAAAATTGAAGATTTACATGGAAAATATCTCTGATAAATTGAAGAAATTTATATAGATAAATTGGTAGGAATTAAAATATTCCTAAGCTGATTGAAAGTAGAATTATAAACATTTTCTGATTAAATTGAAGATTTACATAGAAAATATTTCTGATAAAATTGAAAAAAATATATGGAAAAACATTAAAATTGAAGATTATCATGGAAAATTATACAGATAAAATGGTAGGCATAAGATATTTCTAAGTTGATTGAAAGTGAAATTATAAATATTTTCTGAAAAAAATTGAAGATTTACCTGGAAAATATCTCTGATAAAATTGAAGAAATATATAAAAAATATGTTAAGATTGAGTATTTCATGGAAAAATTATATAGATAAAATGGTAGGCATAAAAACATTCCTATGTTTTTTGAAAGTGGAATTATAAACACTTTCTGATAAAATTGAAGATCTACAAGGAAAATATTCCTGAAAAAAATTCTAGAAATATATAGAGAAACATGTTAAAACTATCACATGGAAAATTATACAGATAAAATGGAAGGTATAAAAATGTTCCTAAGTTGATTGAAAGTAAAATTATAAACATTCTCTGATAAAACTGAAGATCCACATGGAAAATAGTTCTGACAAAATTGAAGAAAAATACAGAGAAACATTAAAATTGAAGATTATCGTGGACAATTATACCGACAAAATGGTAGGCACAAAAACATTCCTAAATTGATAGAAAGTGTAACTACACCCCCCCAACGAAACAAAGATCTACATGAAAAACACCTCCGACAAAATCAAAGAAATACACAGAAATAATGTTAAAATTAAAGATTATCATGGAAAATAATACAATCAAAATGGTAGACACAAAAGCATTACTGAATTGAAAGAGGAGTCACAAACATTTTTGATAAAACCAAAGATCCACATGAAAAACATCTCTCTTAGACTATGTTTTTTATTGGAGAATTGAGTCTATTAACATTATAAGATATTAAGGAATAGTGATTGTTGCTTCCTGTGATTTTTGATGTCCTTTTTATGTTTATGTAGTTACTTTCTTTTGGGTTTGTTGGAAAAAGATTACTTTCTTGCTTTTTCTAGGGTGTAGTTTCCCTCCTCATGTTGGCGTTTTCCATCTATTATCCTTTGTAGGGCTGGATCTGTGGAAAGATATTGTGTAAATTTGGTTTTATCATGGAATATCTTGGTTTCTCCATCTATGGTAATTGAGAGTTTTGCTGGGTATAGTACTTTGGGCTGGCATTTGTGTTCTCTTAGGTCCTGTATAAGATCTGCCCAGGATCTTCTGGCTTTCATTGTCTCAGCTGAGAAGTCTGGTTAATTCTGATAGGCCTGCCTTCATAGGCTACTTGACCTTTTTGTCTTACTGCTCTTAATATTCTTTCTTTGTTTAATGCACTTGGTGTTAGACTGTATTTCTTTAAAGGAGTTATTTATATCCTCATTAAAGGCCTCTATAATTTTCATGAGATGGGATTTTAGATAAGAATCTTGCTTTTCAGGTATGATTTTCCAGGGCTTGCTGTGTTGGGGAAATGTGGGTTCTGATGGTGTCAAATTACATTGGCTTCTGTTGACAATGTTCTTGTATTTCCTCTTGCTCTCTAGTTATCCCTGGTTTTAACAGCCTGGGTGTCTCTGACTAGAGCCTGCCTCCTTGGAGTCAGGTAGATCTCTATGACCTAGGTTAGAGCAGACCTCTGGGAGGCAGGTAATGCTGTCTCTTTTTGTGGATGGGATCCTGTGTCCCTGGTTGTAGCAGACTTCTTGCGTTCTTAGAGTAGTCTTCCTATGTCACTGGTTAGAGCAATACTCCAGTGACCTGGTTATGACAGGCCTCCTGGGAGACAAGCAGGGTATGTCCCTGGCTATGGTAGACTTCCTGGGAGACAGCAGGCTATGCGATATGGGAGAGGGCAGGTACATTTATCTGCCCTGGTGGAGGTGCAGATTGGAAGCCAAAATACATATTTAAGCAGGATATGGTTCTGCCACCCGTCAACATACATAGTACCTTTCTGCAAGTAGGGTACAGCTTCTTGTCATTCCCAGACTGTTTTCCCCCTGTCCTATAGTCAAAATGTGCAGTATCTTAGTAGCGACTAACTCTATATTTCTGTTATACAATCAACCAATGTTTAAGGTTGCTAAAATCTGAGAACCATCTCTGGTCAACAACTTGAAGCAATGTATTTTAATTCCTGGCACTGATATTTACCCAACAACATTTTACTTTCTGGGATCATGCTGCTCTACTGACACTCACACTGCCATAATTTAACTCTGTATTATTACTGTCTTTACTGTTATTTCCAATGCTTTTTTCAAATCTGTGATTGTTAAAGGTTGAAATAATATAAAGAAAACATTTTTAGAGAATGGGAGTAAGATCTGAGAAGGCTGTCCACTATTCATTCCAGGGTAAGTGGGTGTTAGTCTTGGGTGCTGAGAAAATTTTGCTTCCAGTACTTTAATAATAATTTTAAAAATGTTGATGCAGTAGCATTGGTGGGGTTGCTATTAGCCCTTCATAATCCACAGACATTTTCATGTACCATCCAGACTTCTCATCTTGGGATATGACTACTGTGTATAACTCCAACCATGGTGATCTCTGTGGGAGATGACTTCCTCTGTGAGGCTTGGCTCAGGCTCACATATGTTCTCTCATGCTGCTATCTCTGTCACTAACTCTAGCTCCCTGGTTTTGACAGCCCAATACTGTGAGTCCTTATCTTTTTATTAATCATAAACTGCTGATGAAAGGACCTAAAATGATGTGAACAATACCCACACTCCACTATATTTTACTTCAAACACTCTGTGGGGTTACAGGACCATTTGTAGAACAAGCTTGATCATTTCTTCCAATATCTGTTTAAAGCCTTCCATAAAATCCCTAGGATACTATGTGCTTTCTAGTAATTTTCTTCTGAGGAACTTTGACTCAATACAAACTGCTATGCCACCACTGCCTTCATTGAGTGGGCAGATTTAGTCTTCTTAGTCTTTTTGATCATACCTTCTTTATTTCTTACAGTTTTTATTTTTGGTAATATTTTATGTACCCAACCACATGTCACATGTGTGTATGTAGTACACACACACACACACACACACACACACACACACACACACACACACACAAACATCACAGTGTAAATGTGGATATTAGAGAAGAACATGGAGAAACTGAGTCCTGATTTCTATCATGTAGATTCTAGAGACCAAACACATGCCATCAGGCTTGGCAGCAAGTACCTTTACCAACTAAGCCATCTGGCCCTGCATTACTACTTTGTGTACCCAATTTACACAATGATTATAATCATTCCCTTTTCCCAGAGCTTCTGTTTCCTCATAAAGGCCATGTCTCACCATAATATTTTAGCAAATGCACCAAAGCCCCATATTAGCCCTAAGGTACCTTTAATTCTTCTATGAATATAGTTCTATACGACTTGGTGAGCTGTGCATAAAACACTGACTCTGTCATACCCAATCATTTGTCATTCTTTTTAGTACTTAAATGGAGAATCACAGACTGCAGTAACCAACTAATACTAATAGTTCATATAAATCAGTCTATCAGGCTTAATTTCCTTCATAGTGTTTCAGTTTATGCAGCCATTGTACCATGCAGGGATTGGTAGTTATACTAAATATTTTTCTTTCAACAGCACCCAGACTGATCTTGTCCACTCCTATGCCCTATAGCCTCACAACTGAGAGTCTATTTCTTACTTTAAAATTCTTCAGAGGCAGTTCAGACAATACCCAAACCATAGTGATCCTTTCCAGCAGACCATTAAAGCCCCATCTGCATGCTCATTCATAAATTTCCCTTTTCTCTGTATTGAACATTAGAGGCAATGGTTTTCTATATTACGCTTACCTGGTATCTCTTCTATTCTTCATTATCTGATGCTTCCCATGGGTTCTAACATTTTAGGTCCCAGGAAGGGATCTTTGACCCATATCTGACTTGCATCTCGTTTCCTCATATCTGCTAACTGTGAGAAACAGCACAGCAAAACCTTCATAAGAAGCCTTTTTTTTTTTAAATATTTTTCCAAAGCAGAGGTTAACACAGCCAAGTAACAGCATGGACTTTCCCTGTTGCAATTCCTCCCTTGTAGGCAAGTCTTCCAGCTGAGCTCAATCACTTGTCTTATCATCCACATCAAAGAGCACACTACTGACACCACATCTTCACTATTATCTCCTTTGATATTTGTTACTTTAAGCGATTGAAATAACATTCTTTAATCCATTAGTATTTGGAAGGCAGTACCATAGCCACTTTATGGGTTTAATTTATCAAGAAAATATGCCTCTCCATACCAAATAAAGGAAAATGAGCACACTAGGATTCTTTCAAAAGAAGTTTCAATCACAGAGAGCCTGGCCTTTGTTATAAATTCCCTCATCAATCACAGGGATCATTGATTATTACTATAGCTTGAAAGAGGCACACCCCCCCCCTTAACACACAGGAAAAGATAGCCAGATTATTGTTCCTGAAAACATTCAACTTTGTCAAGCAGGAATCAGTCTCAGGTACATATCTCAGTACCCAGCAAAGTCCATTTCATTACTTCTCCACAACTCATTTTTAGATTTTAGGTCCTTGTTTTGCCACTTATTGAGTAGGTCACCTTCTGCAAAGGTAGAATCAAGCATCTGCTAACCCCTGTTTGATTTTGGACATCCCAAAGTGGCTAGCTAAACTCCTTTCTTCATAAGAACCTGCTTCAGGTATTTCAACATAGCAATAAAACCTGATTAATACAATTATAATGCTCTTTTAAGTTTACCTTTTCTCCTTTCTCATGACTTTTTGTATTTGTGTTTCTTTATGATAACTTAGATCCTCTAAAACCAAAAATTAATGATTGTACCCATGTCTAAATTATTAAGCTAGTAAGTTTATTGAGGTTGCTTACAGGAGTATTGGTAAGAGTTACTCACAGAAGCATGGGTGACTTAAAGATAGTCTCATCACTAACAAAAACATGCCACCATGAGACAGTTTATAGGACCTTCATTCCTTAAACACTTTTGTAGGACTTGTAGAAAGCTGGAAAGATCAGATGGTGCTTATTCCCCAACAGCACTTACTGCTTAGATAACATTTTGGGAGGTGGGAAACAACACTCATAAATCTCATAAGTTTCAAGAACTTTATGAGACTTGTGAGTTGCTTTCATCCTAAGCCCTTTGCTTAGTTTCTAAACCATGAGAGATTTCTTCCAGGATAGGATAGAATGTTTCAATTTGAGGAAATTTTTATATCATACCACACCTTATAAAAGTTGCTTAAATATCTTTGGAAGGATGATATCAGATGATTTTAAGACATGCAAGTAGATAAGGATTTAATTGACACAAGAGGGATAAGCAGGAGTGAAGAGAAATAGATCAATATTAAGGGAACATGCATATGATCAACCATGTGCATGTTTGAAAATGTCATAAAAAACTATACATGTGTATAAATAATGATGCATCTTAATAAATGAGAGATCTCATGAATGGTGTAGATGTTTAGGGTCTATTGAAAGCTAAGTGAGAACACAAGAGAAATCCTACTGATACACCAGGCTCACACTGAGTAAAATGTGATAGCATTTCACTTTAGGGAATTTCAAACTTGTGATTCACTAGAGATGAGTACTGTCACAGTAAAACAAAATTCAGCTTCACTATTGTCTGGCTTGACTTAACTCTTGATGTCAGTAGCTTCACAGAGGACAAGCATCTTTCTAGCACAAAAACTGTATCTCAGTCTCTTTCCTTTTCTTACAAAAAATTCTCTAGGTTGACCTAAATATATTCACACAAATAACAAGGAAATAAGTCCCTGTCAGAAAAAAAGATTCAAAATAGAATCAGTCACAGAATCACTTAAATATTAGAAATATCAAATATTAATTGTCACTTAGAAATTAGCTGGAAAGAAGCATAACATGCTGGTAAAATCAGCACATAATTCTAGCACAGAGTAGAAGCTAGAAAGGTAACTGAACAAAAATCCTAGAATCTCAGGATTAAAGAGTATGATAAGAGAGACGTAGAGTGTATTAGAAGACAGAACACAACAGAAAACAGAATCATGAGCTTAGAGATACTCTATAGCAATTATACAAATTGAAGCACAAAAGATAAAAAGGAGAGGAGATAAAATATTGAACAGAAGACATGTTCAGTGAAGCTAACCACAGAATATCTCTGTTAATTTCTATAAGCATCTCTTCCCTTCTGACATGGTTTGTTACGTGAGAATGAGATGTGGAAACTTGGCTAAGGAGTCAAGCAACTGCACTTTTCACAATTGCCATAGACTAGAATCAGCCTGGATGTACATCAACAGCTGGAAGCTAAGGCTAGTGTGGTGTTTACAATAGAGTTTTATTCAGTCATCATTAAATGGAATCATGTTTAACACGAAAATTGATAGACTTGGAAATCGTGTTAATCTAAACTAATCAAGCAAAGAAATACACGTGTTTTCTATATTATGTAGAACATAGACTTAAATTTCTTTCTCAGAAATCTTCAGAGAATGTAATAGAATTCATGTGATGGAAATGCAGAATGGGGAACAGTATGAGGTGAGTAAGAGGAATAGTAAGAGAGAGGGGGCTGGTTAGTGATGGGTGTAGGAGAGGGGGATGAACCTTAACAAAGCATAATGCATATCTGTATAAAATGCCTCAACCAATTTTAACTTAAAAAAGTTATCAATCTTATGGTATAGTCGAATAGCCAAGGTGAAATCCTGAAAATTTAACATGTAAGCAAAACTTTTAAATACTAGATTATTAAAACAGAGGGTAATGTGGATGATTCTTTTACTTTTTAACCTATAAGAGGTTTAGAAGGAAGTATCATGTTAATGATGAATTTCTTTAAAAAGCCCTTGGCACCACGGACTTAACATTTTAACACAGTATTACCATCAGTTTAAATTCTGAGAAATGAAAGGACATATTTTTGACGTTCTTAATCATAGTCTAAACATAAGTTCTACTGAATATAAATCATCAGCTATTGAAGTCCAGAATGAAATCTGGAGTCATTTATGACTTCTGTATAAGCAAACACATTTCTTGTGTCAACCAGGGTACCATCAGAAGATACCAAGAAAATAATGGTAATAATAAATTTAAAATATGAATATTTGGAACCTAGTTAGATAATTTCAAAATATTTAATTACATTTGTTTTCACATACCACTCATATAAACATCAGAAACTAAATATAAATACATTGGACTTTCACTAACATAAAATTAGAAGAAATATCATCTTTCAGAATTTTATACCTTCAAATACTGAAAGCTAAGTACTAAGATAAATGGCAATTTTGGAAGCCAAATAGTGTATTTAAAAATGTAGTCACCTACAGCAAGCATTATGATAATATATTTAACTATGTAGCTTAACAGCACAAGATTTCAATCAGAAGTTGGTTGACTAGAGATGAGTAACTTTAAGATGACTTCAGTTTGTTTGGAAATGAGCAATCTAAAATTATATAACATAACTGAAACAAATAGAGCTATTTAGCCACACAAATATTATCCTTTACAACACTGTTTAGTTTATTTTCAGTTATGGTTAAACTACAATTATACCAAACTGCCAATAAAACTAATAATCTAATTTTCAATTTTAACACATTATTCTTCTTTCAATCATTTGATCACCAATTCAAACTACAATTATTGACTGTTTATGATATTCAAAGCTTTGCCTTGTACTAGACATACTATATTGCACATCACAATTTCCTATAGGGATAATTGGCTATTTTGCCTATGATCCCAATAAATATTTAAGGAGCTATAAAGCTGAAGTTAAAAAAACTGTATAGCAACAGAAAATAGATCATTAGTATTTCTTCTGTAACCAAATTCCACAAGAGAAGAGACAACCACTGACTATAACTGCATTTTTATAGAATGTAGAAATTGCTGAGGCAAAATAGATGCCTCTATGTTTGAGAGTGCTTGCTGATCTTCCAAAGGATGATCAGCTCTAAGCAGTCTAAGGGCATCTCACAGAGTCCCTTTTGTCACTGCTTTTGTTTAAGCAGCTCTCCTCAGTGACCTGATTGCAGAAGGTGATATCTATTAACACACTCACTAATCAAATGAGATAAGCACCTTAAGTTCTTGATGCAGTCTCAGAATATGTGACTTGTCTCTCTGAGGACACTTAAGAGGCCTGAGTAAGAAAGGACTGGGATGTACTGATAAGATCCCATGCTATTCTATTAGATGAAAAGCAGTTTGTTTCAAGAATTTCATGTCCTCTATGTACAGAAAAGCTCTCCTCAAGAGGGAAAGAGACAACATATTTCATTATATCACCTTCAGACTCTGAGCCACACATGTACAGAGATATGGTAACTTACCAAAACCAGAGCAGTGCTAGAGTTACAAATACATGCAGTTCACATTCTATAGCACACATGTATTGTTCCAAGATAATGTTGCACAAATAAGTGTCAATCTAACTGTAACATCACCAATTGAAAGTGCTTCTATTCAGAAACTTAAATTCTGAGAAATGTTGGCAGATTCCTTTGTGTGATGTATATTCTCAGAAAACTACAATGACACATTAATAATATAAATGTTTGAAAAGAGGCATTTATCTATTTTTTTAACTATGAGTTTATATCCCATTTCATTCTCTAGAGGATCTGATTTATCCAGAACAAGATATCTTACAAAGGATCATAAGAAAGAGGAGGAAAATTAAATGTAATTAATCAAATATCTGAAACAGGTTCTAATGAAAAAAGTTTACTTAGCCCAGTTTGGGATGTCTAAAGTCAGGATAGCTCATTGAATTAGCCTTAGCTAAAAGCAATGATGAAATCATCCCTGGCAGAAATTCATATAAGATCACAGGAGCACATCTTATACCAGAAACACAGAAGGCTGGATGGGTGCAACTTTGCAATTTATAACAACTCTTTCAACATAACCATTCAGATTTCATGAGAAAATATTCAGTCTTTTACAAGAACACATTCACAGGAACCCAAAGATTTCTCATGAAACCCTACCTCTCCCTGGTTCAAACCATCTTCCAAGGAGACTTCACTACTGACCAATCTCTCCTCACAAGGCTAATTAATATGTTTTATGTGTGCTACATGTAGTATAGTATGCTACAGTGGCTCCCGGAATACAGTCCAAGACAGTGCAGACAATTTGAGAACCATTGAAACTCACTTCTCTTACAAAAGAAGCATGGAATACTGGCTTTGGCCAAGCACCACATTGCTGAATATTAAAGACTGGAAACCATTTTCTCTGGTTTCATGTAAGTCAGTCAATTGATGAAGTGGGAAAAAAATCCTTACACCAACTACAAAATTAATTATTCACAATACTAAAGG
The DNA here is from genome assembly GCA_036184795.1 of Tokudaia tokunoshimensis. Classification (NCBI taxonomy): domain Eukaryota; kingdom Metazoa; phylum Chordata; class Mammalia; order Rodentia; family Muridae; genus Tokudaia; species Tokudaia tokunoshimensis. The sequence goes on along the minus strand of BTHU01000021.1, from coordinate 48,043,137 downwards.
CCATACTATCCAAAGACCCTTCAGAAAGTCAGCATAACTCTGGAAAGCAACAATAAAAGGCCAGTGATGGGAGGGGACAGTGCTAAGGTGTCCTTCCTAAGTGACTTCCTTCATAGACAGCTTTCCACAAATACTTCATGGGGGCTGGGGGAGGAGGTTATTTGTTTGTTCTGAGTCACTTGTTTGCTTATTTGTTTTATTTTAAAATTATTATTATTTTAAATCACATGTATGTGTGTATTCGTGTGTGTGTGTGTGTGTGTGTGTGTGTGTGTGTGTGTGTGTGGTGTGTGCAGGTCCCTACAAAGATCAGAGCTGTCAGATCCTTGCTAGAACTCCAGTTACAAGCTAGTTATAACCTCTCTGAGTCAGCAGTGGGTGCCAGGAAATTCAAACTAGCTACAAGGGCAATATGTATGTGCTTGTATTATTTTAAAATCTAAAATAAAAGTATTTATTTTGAAACCTTCAAAAAGATTGAGAAGAAAGATCCCAACGTTTTCAATTTTATTATACAGTTTCTGTATTTGCATATTTGAAGGAAATATTTGTATTTCCACTATACTCTGGAGAACCTTTACCCCCAAAACATCATTTGCCACTGGTTTATAACAAACACCTGTTCACTGGCGCCATACTTTGCCAGAGCCTTCAACATGGAGGAAGGATGCTGCCAGGTCTCCCCAATGAGGCTCCTAGTTCGCCCAAGCCAGTGAGAGGGCAGGAAGCTATTCAGTGAAGGTCCCAAAGCAGATATGCAAGATGCCTAAAGCTGGAGTCTCTCACTCTTCCACAGTCACCACTGCAGGAGCAGTGCATAAGTAGAATAGGTTACACTGAACATGGTTGGGAAACAGTAACTGGCTCTGGAAAAGAAAATGAAGAAAGGAAGACGATATTCAGGTGGAAGAGAATCCTTAGGGCTCATTGTCCAGTCAGCTTATACTATTTAGGAAGTACTAGGCCACTGAGAAACCCTATTAAAAAGAAAAAAAAAAACAAAAACAACAAACAAAGGAAATAAAGGAAGTAAGGAAAAGATGGAAGAAGGAGGAAAAGCTTGAAAATATCTGAGGAGAAACTCATGAGGTTATACTGTGTTTAGACTCGAAAGAGGTGGACGCAGATGCACAGACACCTCAACACATACTCATGTATGGCAAATGCTCCCAGCAACAATGTATGTAACAAAAAAGAAATAAATAGATTTTAAATGTTAACACTCTGGATTCACTTCCAAATATGAGATTATACAACTAACTGGGAAATGATCTTTACCAACCCTACATCCGACAGAGGGCTAATATCCAATATATACAAAGAACTCAAGAAGTTAAACTCCAGAGAGGCAAGTAACCCTATTAAAAAATGGGGTACAGAGCTAAACAAAGAGTTCTCACCTGAAGAATATCTAATGGCTAAGAAGCACCTAAAGAGACGTTCATCATCCTTAGTCATTAGGGAAATGCAAATCAAAACAACTCTGAGATTGCATCTCACACCAGTCAGAATGGCTAAGATCAAAAACACAGGAGAGGGTAGTTGTTGGCGAGGATGTGGAGAAAGAGGAACACTCCTAGACTTCTGGTGGAATTGCAAGCTGGTACAACCACTCTGGAAAGCTGTCTGGCGGTTCCTCAGAAAACTGGGCATGATACTCCCGGAGGATCCGGCTATACCACTCCTGGGCATATACCCAGAGGATTTACCTGCATGCAATAAGGACACATGCTCCACTATGTTCATAGCAGCCTTATTTATAATAGCCAGAAGCTGGAAAGAACCCAGATGTCCCTCAACAGAGGAATGGATTCAGAAGATGTGGTATATTTACACAATGGAATACTACTCTGCAATTCAAAACAATGAATTCACGAAATTCCTAGGCAAATGGTCAGAACTTGAATATATCATCCATAGTGAGGTAACCCAATCACAAAAGAACACACATGGTCTGCAGTCACTGATAAGGGGATATTAACCCAGAATCTCGGAATACCCTAGACACAATTCGCATATCAATAGATTTCTAAGAAGATGGAAGGAGAGACCCCTGGTCCTGGAAAGACTAGATGTAGGGGAACGCCGAGACAGAGAAACGAGAGGGGGTTGAATGGGGAAAAGAGGGAGGGAAGGGGGCTTATGGGACTTTCAGGGAGGGAGGAAACGGGAAAGGAGAAATGATTTGGAATGTAAATAAAAAAAAACTTAGAAAATAAAAATTAAAAAAAAAGCCTAGTAGACACAAAATGAAAGATAATAAAAAGTAAGCTAAAGACTTACTTGAGTTGATTTTATATCCGACCACATCGCTGAAGTTGTTTATCAGCTGTAGTTCTCTGGTGGAGTTCTTTGGGTCTCTTAAGTATACTAACATATCATCTGCAAATAGTGATAGTTTGACTTCTTCCTTTCCAATTTGTATCCCTTTGACCTCCTTTTGTTGTCTAATTGCTCTAGATAGAACTTCAAGTACTATATTGAAAAGATATGGAGAGAGAGGGCAGCATTGTCTAGTCGCTGATTTTAGTGGGATTGCTTCAAGTTTCTCTCCATTTAGTTTGATGTTGGCTACCAGTTTGCTGTAAATTGCTTTTACTATGTTTAGATATGGACCTCGAATTCCTCATCTTTCCAAGACCTTTAACATGAAAGGATACTGAATTTTGTCAAATGCTTTCTCAGCATCTAAAGAAATGACGATGTGGGTTTTTTTTCTTTGAGATTGTTTATGTAGTGGATTACATTGATAGATTTCCTTATATTGAACCATCCCTGCATCCCTGGGATGAACCCTACTTGATCGTGGTGAATGATCATTTTAATGTGTTCTTGACTCTAACCAAACAAGTGAAAGATCTGTATGACAAGAACTTCAAGTCTCTGAAAAAAGAAATTGAAGAAGACCTCAGAAGATGGAAAAATCTGCCATGTTCATGGATTGGAAGGATTAATATAGTAAAAATGACCATCTTGCCAAAAGCAATGTACAGATTCAATGTAATCCCCATCAAAATCCCAACTCAATTCTTCATAGAGTTAGAAAGAGCAATTCAAAAATTCATCTGGAATAACAGAAAGCCCAGGATAGCTAAAACTATTCTCAAGAGTAAAAGAACCTCTGGGGGAATCAGTATCCCGAACCTCAAGCTGTACTACAGAGCAATAGTGTTAATAACTGCATGGTATAGGTACAGTGACAGGCATGTAGATCAATGGAACAGAACTGATGACCCAGAAATGAATCCACACTCCTATGGTCACTTGATCTTTGACAAAGGAGCTAAAACCATCCAGTGGAAAAAAAAGATAGCCTTTTCAACAAGTGGGGCTGGTTCAACTGGGAGGCAACATGCAGAAGAATGCAAATTGACCCATTTTCATCTCCTTGCACTAAGCTCTATTCCAAGTGGATCAAGGACCTCCACATAAAACCAGACACACTGAAACTGAAACTGATAGGAAAGTAGGGAAGAACCTTAAACATATGGGCACAGGGGAGAATTTCCTGAACAGAACTCTAATAGCTTATGCTCTAAGATCAAGAATTGACAAATGGGACCTCATAAAATTACAAAGTTTCTGTAAGGCAAAGGACACTGTCAAAAGGACAAAGCGGCAACCAACTAACTGGGAAATGATCTTTACCAGCCCTACATCCGACAGAGGGCTAATATCCAATATATACAAAGAACTCAAGAAGTTAGACTCCAAAGAGCCAAGTAACCCTATTAAAAAATGGGGTACAAAGCTAAACAAAGAGTTCTCACCTGAAGAATATCTAATGGCTGAGAAGCACCTAAAGAGATGTTCATCATTCTTAGTCATTAGGGAAATGCAAATCAAAACAACCCTGAGATTCCATCTCACACCAGTCAGAATGGCTAAGATCAAAAACAGGAGACAGGAGTTATTGGCGAGCATGTGGAGAAAGAGGAACACTCCTCCACTGTTGGTGGGATTGCAAGCTGATACTACCACTCTGGAAAGCAGTCTGGCGGTTCCTCAGAAATCTGGGCATGACACTCCTGGAGGATCGTGCTATACCACTCCTGGGCATATACTCAGAGGCTTTACCTGCGTGCAATAAGGACACATGCTCCACTATGTTCATAGCAGCCTTATTTATAATAGCCAGAAGCTGGAAAGAACCCAGACGTCCCTCAACAGAGGAATGGATTCAGAAGATGTGGTATATTTACACAATGGAATACTACTCTGCAATTAAAAACAATGAACTCACGAAATTCCTGGCAAATGGTCAGAACTTGAATATATCATCCTTAGTGAGGTAACCCAATCACGAATGGACACACATGGTATGCAGTCACTGATAAGGGGATATTAACCTAGAATCTCAGAATATACTAGACACAATTCGCATATCAATAGATTTCCAAGAAGATGGAAGGAGAGACCCCCGGTCCTGTAAAGACTGGATGTAGGGGAATGCCAGGACAGAGATGCGAGCGGGGGTTGAATGGGGAAAAGAGGGAGGGAAGGGGGCTTATGGGACTTTCGGGGAGGGATGATATGGGAAAGGGGAAATCATTTGGAATGTAATTAAAAAAACTTAGAAAGTAAAAAAAAAGTAAGCTAAAATTAATAAAATTGCAAATGACAAAAAAAGTTAGAGAAAATCAATAAAACTGATACCTGCTAATTTTTTCTTTGAAGTATGTGTGTGTGGATCAAGAAGAAAGAGAAAATGTAGGAAACAAAACAGCCCGAAACACAGACACACAGACACACACACAAAAGAAAGGAAAAAAGAAGGTAGAGTGAGTCTACTAAGGTCTGGGTTACAATGCCAAAGGCAAACCCTAACCTACACTGACCAGGCCTTGAGTTGAGCTAATTTGTAGTGCCTGTAGTAACTGGAAAGACCTCCACAAGAAAAATGCAGAGAATGACTTTAACGGTTCCTTAAAAGTCTTTAGAGATTAGCAGAGATTATTCAAATCTGTTCAGAAATTAGAGTCTCACGAATGAGGACATCATACGACTTATACAAATAATAACAGTGACAAGAGATGCACAAGGTAAGGACATTACTGATAATCAAAATGTCCTGGAAGGACTGAGCAGGTGGTGCCCTGAAGGACATCTCACCTCATGTGCCTGCTGAGTGTGAGACTTCCTGCTTGGCTCCTAATGGTGGTATTGTTTTCAGTTCATTTGTACAGCTGTACTTTGTAATAATCATCCGTACAAAAGAATATTTATTGCTGGAATCTGAGCTATATAGAAATAGCCGAAAATGCTCTAAGACTACTTATGTGAAAAACTAAGCTACTTTCTAATGAGAATTTGGGCTCCTCTGTGTTCTCATTCGATCAACTTCTTCTAGCCAATAGCATTGTAGAATCTGCTTTAAAAATAAATTTGTTTTTGAATGCTGTCATCTCTAAGATGAAAGGGTGGAGATCAGAAAGAGGAATAATATTTATTTGGAGATCAAACACCTGCTGCTTCCAATTTAGATGTTGGGTAAACTATGTGAAGTGAAAGCTGGTGAGATGTGCTCTGTGGCAACCTCCCTAATTAACAAGTGGGTTCTAAACAACCATATGCAGCCTCCCCCCTCCTCTGTGAACTGACCAGGGGAGACCTTCCAGGCAAAATGTGTGAGCTCTTGAAGAAAACCTCAAACTATAGATAAGCTGAAGTCTTTGAAGAAACTGGGAACACCCTCTGGGGAGAAAATGAGACTTGTGAACTTTAAAAAAAGAAAGAAGGAAGCTAAAGAAACCGGCACGAAAACATTTTAACACAAAACTGAAGACAGAGGTCAATGCAGTGTTTCAAAATGAAGATTGCCTGTTGAGGAAGAAATTAGTTTTGAACTTCAAAAAATAAATGAACAAAGGAAGCAGAAAACAACATTAAATTAGGATCCCTTTCTCAAGAAAAAAAAAACAGCCCTTTCCCTCACACCTCTCACATCAAACACACTACTAATCAAGTTTTATTGTTGGAAAGGGAAATCTCTCCAAATCAGGAACTCTACCAAACTAATCAAAAATAAAACAGACCTGTCCTTCCAGAGACTGCTGTGTCCTAGCTGCGCTGGAGCAGCAGCCTTTGCTAAACATGATTTTGCAAAGCATCTGGTTTTTAAGAAGAGTTTTCTTTGTTTCTAAATTATTATCAAATGCTACTAATTATTTTCTATTCTTATAGTTAAATATTAACTATAAGAGTAGAGTTAATAGTATAAAAAGTATGAGACAATTAATGCCACCATTTACACAAAATAATGAAATGCAGGTGTAGCTTTGAGGAGGTCTCTGAGAGCCAAATGTTATATGCAGATAGAGTATTTGAGCAGGGTCTCCCTTTTCATGACAAAGGGTCTGTCCCTTCACCCTAGATGCTGCTCAGGTCTCTTCTTTGATGACTGTCCATACACCAGGAAAGAAGGCATACTGCCAGATAATAAATTTAACTCTTTTTTCTTTTCTTTCCTCCTTCCTTTCTCTCTCTCTCTCTCTCTCTCTCTCTCTCTCTCTCTCTCTCTCTCTCCCTTCTCCCTCCCTCCCTCCCTCCCTCCCTTCCTTCCTTCCTTCCTTTCTTTTTTTCAGCAAATTGTATTAATTTTGTGGGAGTTTTCTGGGGTGTCACAACTCATACTTAAAAATGAGTTAAAAACATAAAGATGTGTTTGCTTGTTTGTTTTTGGTTTTTTATCTTGCAGTTCTGCATTTGGAAGACAGAGATTCCCATTGGCAGTATTAGCTGTCTCTGTGTATTCTGAGGCTAATTATCATGCTCTGTCCTTGGCGTGTATGTGACTACCTTTATCCTGTGTTCCCAGATCATTTTACAGAGGAATGTTTCAAGTGCTTCCTTTACTTTACCTGAAGTCTGTGTAAAGGGTTAGAGGCATAAACAGACAGGGGGCGGGGGGCTAATACTGGGCACATATTAAGTTTTTCTTCTCATTCAATATTCTCTACAATTTTCAGTCACTTACAAATGTGCCTGTACCAACTCAAAGTTAGAGCTAGCTGGCTAAATTTTAATGCAGAAAGTTCACACCTTTCTTTGTGTAGTGAGTTAGTGTGTAGTAATTAGCTGCAGTTGGTTGTACAGGACCTGAACAAAAGGGCCCTACCAATATTGTCTCAAAGACAGGAGGGAGGTAAAAGCCAATAATAATCAAAATACATCGTATACATGCAGTGGCCCAAGAACAAAGTTAAATAATTTTAAAAATCACCGAAGAAGTCTGTATAAGCAAGTCTGTGTCAGTGTAAAAATTGATGGACATATTTCTTTTGTATTTCCTGCCAGTGTTCTATAAATACTTTTATACAAGATCAAGTAAATAAAGTTGAACATCGGTAAATGGCAGATTTTGCATGGGGAATTATGTAGAATTTTGATACTGGCAATTTCCATTCCATCTTGAAAACTATCTTAAAATAAAATATGGATTCACACGTACATGTGACATCATCATTTCCTCCTAGAGAAAGCCATTTTTTTCCTATTTGATTCTCTTCCTTACTCATCTTTTATTTTAGTGGCCAATGCCCCAAGCACATTTTTTCTTATATGTTGCCTTCTCTATCATATTTCAGAAGATTTCCTTTTATGACCTTCTGAAATATTGCAGGGCAGATTCAAACATGTCCCAAGCAGGCACTGAAATTTTAATGCATTTTTATGAGAAGCACTCTAAGTCCCTGCAATACAACATTTATTTGTCCAGAAGGATGTTGGTAGAATGTCTTTCAACATTAAACCCAGTAGGCAGCTTATTCCTACAATAAATAGAATAATTTGTACTTTTACATATAAATGATTAGTCCTTCAATGCCATGTAAGTACTATCAAATGATTGTTCCACATTTGAGATTCTGCTGGGAATCAATCCATCATAAAAGCCAATCCAGTAAGAAGATACCTGAATGATCTTATTTCTTTTTGCAAGTTCAAACCACTATTTCAACTTTTGATAATGTCCTAACACAAAGTAAAAAAAGATTCTCCACCAGTGTTTATGGTATTAATTCTACTACTTAGATGAGCCTACCAACATTAAACAATAACCATTTGATGAATCAATACATTGCAATACATTGCAACTATTCTGAACTTCTTTTAAAGACAGCTAGAATGAATTTCTAGCTATTGTTATTTAGACACAAAGATGAATGGCATAATTAATTTTCAATATTCATGAAATGGAATGAAGAAGCCAAGATAAAGAGCCCATGACCTAGAGTCTCCAGTTTAATTCTGTGGAGATTTATATGAATAAGTAGATAATTAACTTCTTCAATAATGTGGCTTACATAGGTAGACTCTTTTAGCTGTTCCAAAACATGCATTGCCTTGTGTTTCAACTGATGAAGGATGTGATTGTTCTTGTCATATCTTATTTACCACAAATCACTCACATATGACCATTCTTTCTTTCTTCTTGACTTCTTTTCAGCGTAATTTCCATTTATTCCAGACGCTTGATATTTAAAATTGAAAACTGAAAGATGGAGATTGTTCCCTAGAGTTAAGTAGCACACTAAATCTGCAGCAAAGGCTTTAATTTGTAGAATTTCTTTTTAATTAGAGAATTTTCCATTTAGGTTCGTTCTGTAGAATAAGCATAAGAAAATTATTGCCTAGGGACCAAATCCAGTTGTAGTTTTTGTTTGTTTGTTTTTTGTTTTGTTTTTGTCTTGACTTATTTTGGTGTGTGTGTGTGTGTGTGTGTGTGTGTGTGTGTGTGTGTGTGTGTGTGTTTCTCCAAAACTAGACTTGTCTTTTAACAGAAAACAAAACAAATAGAGACAGGTAGGGCTATGATAAGTGGAAATGACTGGGAAATCACTTTTAAATGATTACAGTTGAAGATTTGCAGATATGTAGATGCACTCATTTGTTTATGCATTTCCACAGTGACTATTATGATACAAGGCAAATCTGAGTCATCCCAACACTATAACCTAAAGTCATCAACTATTATTTGTTTGTTTGTCCTTTATATATAAAGCTTGCCAGATGCAGGTATAAAGCATTTATTTCTATTCCATTTTCACAATCCATATGTTCACTTATCGTCATCATTATTAATAATTTAACTGTTCTTGAAAGCTATCTCTTTAGCCCATGCTGGTAAAGAATTCATAATGTAAGCCATGTTATTCTCTGGTTTCTCATAATCTCCTGAGGGCTGGAATAGCAGCTGGATCATCATGTTTGACAAAACTGTATATGGTTGGCCTACATTTAGTAGTACTCATTTTTCAAACTGAGGCACAAGAGCACATTCTTAAAATGCCAGATTACTATGCTGCCCATGGAAATTAACATGGCTTCAGGCAGCAGCACAGACCACAGAAATCAGAATGCACTTTAGCAGGAACATGGGGCACAGATGTAGTAGGACCAAGACAATGGATTTTTTTGTTATCTAGAAACAGCACTCTTTGAGATGAATGCAAGTGTAGTTGTGCAACAGTATCTGTTGAAAGTTGAAAACCATCTGCATACTATAATGATACCAATATTCTAACGTTTTAGTGGTGCTAGTATAGGCATATTATGAATGGATAAAAACAGTTTTGTATATACAGATGCACACACAATGAGATTTTAGTTTGCTACAAAAAAAAAGTAAGTATGACATTTGGAGAAGAGTGGAAATGAAGATCAGATCATCATGCTAAGTAAAACAAGTCATACCTAGATAAGTATTTTATTTATTTAGAAAAAAATAGCAAAAAAGGACTTAAATAAAGGATGGATATTAGAAATGTGGAAGGGTGCCAGGAGCCAGCCTGGCCTGGAGTGATTTGAAGAGATTGTATTAAAGACTAAAGGTGTTTGGCCTTCTAGCTCATTAAATGAATGGATGGATGGATGGATGGATGGATGGATGGATGGATGGATGGATGGATGAATGGATGGATAGATGGATAGATGGAAGGATAGTACAGAACTTCCCAAGCCAATCCATTCAATCAACAACTTTATTTATTTTCTGTGGACTTTTTATACCTTCGTAGACAAAATGTTCTTTATAAAATTATCTCAGAGATAAAAAGTTACATAAAATGGGAGTTACAGAAGGATTTTGATATTAAGGTCAAACCATTGTTTCATTTTATATGTTCTTTCTCAATTCAAAGCAGCAGTTTTTACATGGCCTTGCCTATTTTACATAGTTTTACATAGTGGACACCTGTGGCTTTATGCTTTGACCTAAATGTTTTTCTTTGTTTTTAATGTAATTATGCAAGCTCATTGTATTTCTTATTATTCAACCTTTGCTTATTATTATGAGGAGTGGGAACATTCTATTCTTGATTCTAACTTTGTTACATCTTTCTATCAAAGCAACTAAGACCTTCTCTTAAAATTTTCTTTCTCAAATTGTTTGAATCAAATCAGGAATTCTATAGACTCATTAATTCATCTAAACAGCATTAATTCATAAAAGTTCATCTTTATGTTGATCTTCAGGAAATCTGATCAATATGTTGGGCTAATAACCAGTGATTATTATATTAATTTAACAATGACAGGAAAGGCATATCAGCTGTAAGAAGCAATCCTGAGATGAAGTCTCTTTGGAAACTGTGACTGCGCTCACTCATTGTAGACCATGCAAAAATGATGCACCACCTCCTGGAAGGTCACCTACTAGCCTTAGCCTGTCCTTTATGGCTCCTGACAGGAGGAAAAGGGGAAAACAGGAAATGAATAAAAAGTAGTAAAGTGCAGAAGTAGTTGTACATGACCAGAATTTCTACTTCAAGAGGCTAAGGCTCTTGAGGAAGATAATTAATTTGAAGTGAGTTAGGCTGAGGAAAAGAGGGAAGGAGGGAGGGAGAAAGAAGGAATAAAGGAAGCCAATAAACAATATTCAAGTACCTTTCATACAGGAATAGAAATGCTACAACAAAATTTATTATTTAGTACAATTACGGGAAATACTACAACAAAATTTGTTATTTGGTACAATTAAGGGTAAAAATAAAGAGGAACATTTAAAGTCTTTATATTCTTAATTATAGCTAATAATGTAAACATGTTTCTACTTTGATAATAGATAATATTTAATCATTTTATAACAAATACTTATATCACAACACCATAGTGCATGCAAGAAATATATCAATAAATTTATCAATTAAAAACAACTAGATATTCAGGTACTTCAATGAGGCTTTTTACTACACAAATACCTAGTTTTTAATGATATCTAAATGTACTAAAAATACCCTAGAAATTACATTAACAAATGTGAACAATGAATTAGATTTCAAATAAATATTTATCTGCTTTGGCATGAATATTCATCTTAAAAAGATTTTGTAAGTAAGTGAGCTTTAAAAGTCAAAACCACCTTGAGAAATGTGGACAAAAGATGATATGGAATACTACTGTGTACTCAATCATATATTCAAGACTGAACTAAATAAAACTGAAAATATTAAAGGTCAAATATATTTTATTATCATGAATTTCATGTAGCTAACTCTAATGCAATAATTGAGGAAGCTGAAATGTTTATATGGATGTAGAGAATCTTATGTTCTTGTATAACATACTGTACTTATCATTTATTTTGTATTATTTATGTTAAGGAAATTTTAAGAAAAGTTTATGATTCATTTTCAGTGATATTTTTGCACTACATTTTAAATTGAGACATTGGAAATATCCAATATCTGATAGCAATATAATGGTTAAATAAGTAATAAATTACATTTATGTAGTTATCTGTGCAGTGAATAAAGTTAATTTTAGAAAATATAATCTTGACCTCTATCTGCCTACCTCCCTGGAGTCCTGCTTCTACCTGGGAAATCTATGTGAGACTTCCCTGCCTGGTGTGCTCCCAGAAAGCTTAGAAAGCAGTCTTACAGTCTGCCCTGTTATTTCTGAGCTCCATCTTTTTCTGGTCCACACTTCTACCTGCAGTCTCAGATCTGTACTCCACAGCCTAGCCCATAACTTTGCTTACAATTTGGGAAGCCAGAGGTCACCGAGGACAATCAGTCCTAGAGACCTGCTACTCCCAGGTCAACCAACACCAAACAACCATATGGCTAAAGGCAAATGCAAGAACACAATAAACAAAAGCCAGTGCAATATAACACAATTAGAATCCAGCTCTTAAAATACAGCAACCCCTGGATATCCTACCACACCTTAGGAGCATGAATATGACCTTAAATCTCATCTTATGAAGATGATAAAAACCTTTAAAAAAGGAATAAATAAATACCTTAAAGAAATACAATTGCTGGGCAGTGGTGGCGCACGCCTTTAATCCCAGCACTTGGGAGGCAGAGGCAGGAGGATTTCTGAGTTCGAGGCCAGCCTGGTCTACAGAGTGAGTTCCAGGACAGCCAGGGCTACACAGAGAAACTCTGTCTCAAAAAACCAAAAAAAAAAAAAAAAAAAAAAAAAAAAAGAAAAGAAATACAATTAAACAGGTGAAGGAAAGGAATACAATTTTTGAAGACATAAAAACAGAAATAGAAAAGAGACACAGAGGTAACCTTGGAGTAGAAAATCTAGGAAAAAGAGCAGGAGCTACAGTCTCAAGCATCATCAACAGAAAACAAGAAATAGAAGAGAGAATCTCAGGCATAGAAGATATCATAGAAGAAATTAATACATGATATAAAATGTCAAATGTGAAAGATTTTAAACACAATGCATTCAGGAAATTTGGGACACTGTGAAAAGGTCAAACCTAAAAATAATAGGAACAGAAGAAGGAAAAGATTTCTAGTTCAAAGGCCCAGAAAATATGTTCAACAAAAATCACAGAAGAAAACTTAACCAACATAAAGAGAGACTATAATCATATAAGATACCTACAGAATACTAAATAGATATGACCAAAAAGAAAATCCCCCTTCCACTTAATAAGAAAAGAAAAATTATACAGAACAAATAAATAATATTAAAAGCTTTAAGGGAAAAAAGCCAAGTATTAAATAAAGACAGACAGGTTAAAATTACACCTGATTTCTCAACAAAAAAGGTCTGCAACAGAACCTAGAAAACCACAAATATCAGTCCAGTCTACTATACTCTGAAAAACTTTCAAATACCATAGATGGAGAAACCAAGCAATCTCATGACAAAATCAAATTTAAACAATGTTTTTTTTTAACTAATCTGTCCCAACGGAAGATAATAGAAAGAAAACTCCAATACAAGGAGGATAACTGCACCCAAGAAAACACAGCTTGGATCAGGAACTGTTCATAAAGCTCTTGTCTGTCTGTATAATTCATTCCCCTACTGAACTGCCTGCAGTGGTAGAGGATATACCTAAACTTGCAGAGAATTGACTTACCAGGTTTGGGAGATACTAAGGGGTACGCCATACCAGACTGAGGGATTCTTTGAGGGGGGACCGGGAAGTGCTGTAATGATTGGAATATAAAATTAATAAATAAATTAATTAATGAAGAAAAATGGTCTTCCTCTTAAGAATAAATAAGGAAGAAAATAAAATCTCACTAAACATGAGCAAAACCTGAGAAGGCAGCATTGCTAAAGTAACTATCATTTGCATGATGTAATTGCCATCTTGGTGGCTTACTGCTGAATAAGGTCACCTAGTTCTTTCTGTACTCTGGTTGGCTAGTTCAACTCAGCTGTTCTGGGTCAAATTTTTCTCTATCATGACTGATTCAAACTGGCTTCTCTCAGCTTCTCAGGGAATTACTCTGCATGGACTCAAACTAACTCTAGGCAATTTGGTCTAATCTTCTGGATCCTCATTATTCTCTAGCTTCAACTGCCTCTGCTGACCTGCCTTTTACATGAACTCAGAAATGAACTCAACTCCACTGTGCTGCACTCACTCTACTGACTCCAAGTAACTTAATCACTTTCCTTGCACTGCTCTTCAATAACTTCTCTTTCTTGTGCTGTTCTCCTCAGAGTTGTGCACAGTCTATCTGACTCATTCTGTCATATCTTTATCTGATTCATCTTTTGGTTGTCCCTCAGTTGTACATCACTTTCAAACTTGGCTACTTCTTTCTATAAACTGATCTTACTAATGTACTAAGGGTGTGTCTATATTCCAACTAGAAGGATTAGAGTGTCATTCCAACAGAAGGTCTTTGGATGTGGTCCCTGCCAGAGCAGCCATGTTGCTGGACTAAACTTACTCCACACAGTCTGAAGTGGCTTTCTATTTTCTATTTCTCAATACCCAGTCCTCCATATTTTTTCATTTTCTACTAAACTCCATGAATTGCTTTCTTCTAGTTTGGATGACACTATTGGGGTAATATTGTTTCTTAGTTTGTTTTTATTTCTGTGATAAGAACGCCATGAACAAAAGCAACTTGGGGAGGAAAAGCTTTATTCAGTCTCTATATCATAGTCCATCATTGTGAGAAGCTAGAGTAGAAGCTCAAGCAAGAATCTGTAGGCAACAAACTGAAGCAGAACCATGAAGGAACAGTTTATTAGCCTGGCACCCATAGTTTGGGCAGCTTGTTTTCTTATATAAGCCAGACTCAACTGGCCAGGGTGAGCACTACCCATAGTGAGCTAGACTCTTCTACATCAATCATTAATCAAGAAAATGCCCTAATATTTGCCTGAGGCCAACCTGATAAAGCTAGTTTCTCACTGACTTGGGTCAAGTTTACAAACAAAAAAGCAAATCTTGCAGTTTCTTAAATAGCAAATAGCATGTCAGTAAAACCAGAGTAGGCCAATTATGTCTGTTTCATAAAGCCTGGCCACTAAGGTAAAACTTCGAAAATGTAAAATAAAGGAGAAGGAAAGAGCCCCAGATGCGATGTTCCTAGTGATAGTCAGGAGCAAAAGTAACAAGGACCATGTGGTGGCTCAGGCATAATGATAACAGAAGCTGGAAAGGAAGGCAATGGTTTATAAAGAAATAAGGAGGGTGTTTGAAGTGAACGTGGAAACCAAGGTGCACATCATTTACAATCATTGGCCTTCCATCTAAATATTCATTGACTATGGGAGTATTGTTTATTAAGTGATAATACTGTGTTCGGAAAATTACTCTATTTGTTCAAAGTTTTTCTGTCTGAAATGAATGTATGATGCCATAGACAGTTTAGTTTGTTACCTTTCCCTTCATGTCAGATATATATATATATATATATATATATATATATATATATATATATACATATGTTTACATAATATGAGCAAGCAGATAAAACTCACTAGTAGAACAACTGCCTGACACTTAGAAGGCTGAGTGGAGTCCTCATGTCAGCCCTAGAAAAGAAAGTATGGGGATCCTGATACATAATGAAGCACCTTAGTAGTCATAACAGAAGCTAGTAATTGAACAAAATTTGGGACATTTAAGAGAAGAAGTTCATCCAAATATTAGTATTGACAATTATTATGAATTTTCATATTTAGACTAGGAAAAATTGAAAACTAGAGAAAATTCCTAAAATAAGCATACATTGTTTTTTTTTACTTTGATCAATGTTATTTAATAAAATTTCATTTATATGAGAAAATATGTAATTTTTCTTTTTTGGAATATCCTAAATGATTGTTGAAATTAAATGAATGCCACCAAGTAACATGGCACAATCAAAATTAAGAAGGGAGAAAACAAGTAAAATTAAAATGAAAAGAAGTGTTAATCACAAGATTGAAAACTCAAAATTCTCAAAGTGCTTAAGCAACTTTTTTGAAGTCTATATTCACATGTAGTATTTTCTATGACATATTTGAGATTATTGCAACAGAGAGTTTGAACTCAGCTACCATGACAAAAAAAAATCCTTCTGCATCACAATTCCTAAATCTAAGGCTCACAGAGCATCATGGAAAAGGAGGGTAAAGGTTTTATGAATCAGAAGCCCAGAATGAGAACCAGAAATAGTGTATTCTAAACACAGCACAAAAGTTAGACCAATTAAATCTCTACAATATGGTTGCATAAATAAGACATGCATAGTGACCACACAAATCAAAATCCAAATATGGATAGGGAAAAATGTCACAATTTCACACACCTAGATGAAGAGCAACTATCACTCAATGGTGACAAAAAGAGAAAGAAATGATATTCTCTAGGGAGAAGCTCCCAATAGCTATGAAGTTTAATCCTCTCAGCCCTAAACACATGTACATGTATATAAGAGGGGCATTAAATTAAGTCAGTAGCTTACATGTAGTCTACACACACACACACACACACACACACACATTTGGAGAAGTGATTGTGAGTTTGAGGAGTTGGAGGACACAGAAGAGTTGGAACAAAGACAAGGGTAGAAATGATGAAATTCAGTAGTCTCATGTAAAAATATTAAAACATTTTAATTAAATAAAACTGGCATAGGAGTTTGGAAGTAGAGAATGAATCACTAGAAAAGAACTAGAGGATTCTCTTAATTATGTTGTTCAATGTTATTAGGCTACATTTGTAAGTAGAGCTTATAGACATTAGGTTCCCACATCAACCACACAAATGTATGCTGTCCTGGTATAGTGACACCAAACTCTCTCCTAAGGTAATTCCAAATGTGTTGAGAAGCAAGCTAGGGAGATAAATTCAATCACTAATTGTACAAAGTACCCAAAATGTGTGTGTGTGTGTGTGTGTGTGTGTGTGTGTGTGTGTGTGTGTGTATGAGAGAGAGAGAGAGAGAGAGAGAGAGAGAGAGAGAGAGAGAGAGAGAGAGAGAGAGAGAGATATCCAAAATGCTTTTTGTGACAACTAGAAGGACTGTGGGTCTAGGTGTTCAACATTCCATAAATCACACAAAAAACATAAATCTTTGAAGTTAGTGGGAAAAAACAAGAAAAACTTTTCAAAAAATAATATTATTAGGATTTGAATAAACCAAAGAAAATACATATTCTAATCACAGCACAGACAATAGGTTTGTTATGAATTCCTATTTAAAGCTTTCTTTCTTTGGAGCTAATTATTGTATCAAAAATGAAATTAAAAAGCACCTGTCATTCTTACCCAAGGGAATCCTGTAAAGAACAAGTGAAAATATTAATCTTAAAATCTTGATAACTCAATATGCAAACATATGTATTATACTAATAAAACTTGTATAATTACAGGATGATATCCTCAAAATGTTAGAACTTAGTAATATTGTCTTCAAAGTCTTTAGCTTTAAAGTAAACAGATGGGTAAGAATCGTTGCAAGATGCCAGGTTGAGCATGCTTCATTTTCTTAGATGTGTATCTAATTATAATATTTTAAAACATAATGAAGAGATAAAATAGGTCCACATGTAAAGAATTGATACAAATAGGCTTATTATCAAGAAATGATTTGAATATAAATGAAGGAATAAGCACAGTTCTGAATTTTATTTAGGTATATGCTAAACTATGGATAACTAAGAAGTAGTATTTGTTACAGGGTGAAAAATTGAAAAGGGGCTGTTGAAGCTAAATTTGGGTTCTACCTCCCAGCCCCATGCTCCCAGAAATAAGCCTCACATTCAAATCATATTTATAAATTCCTTGGCCATATAGTTAGGCTGTACTCTGACTAGATCATAACTAAAGATAACCATTTATTTTAACCTACATCCTTTTCCCACATGGCCGATTTACTGTGCTAAAATGCTATGCATCTGGGTTACCATCTCATCACCTCTTTTTCCAGTTGTTCTCTCCTTTCTCTTCTCCGCCCCCAACCAGGTAACTCAAAACCCACCTACCTCTAATCCTTCCAGTAATTGGAGGTAATCAATTTTATTTAACAAGTAGTTTTAAATCAAGGAATAAGGTTCACACAGCAAAAGCTTGTAAATGTGTGAATTTACTAGTAGGCCTAGACCTTCCTTCTGGGTACATAATTTAGCATTACAATACATAACAACAGACCAACCTCCAAAAGGGAAAGGGGTGTCTACTGATTGATGTTATCAATGCAATTAACCTCAAGTATTCTGTCTTCTACATAATGATCCGTAAGCTCTGCTGTAAATGTGTTCATTTCTCAATGCCATAATGACCTTCCAATTTCAGACAATGAGAAGTTCATAAATGCTTTGGCTTCTACTCTTAGATATGAAGATATCTTACCTTATCAACTGTTTTATATTATGTCATAATTACAACTGGTTCTTATATTTAACTTCTACCACACAAGTTCTCCTTTACTCAACACTTTAGTATTTATGTTCTATAAGCTTTATTAACAGAATCATCTTTATGATGAGGAGTGCCTATAAACTTTTTATGATATTTCTAGAATATAGGAGTAGAATTTCTGGTGGTGAACATATATAATCATTAAAATTATTGGAAGTTTAAAGTATTATGAACTCATGAGAAAAGCATTACCTCTTTTTTTTTTGTTTTGTTTTTGTTTTGTTTTTTGAGGCAGGGTTTCTCTGTGTAGCCCTGGCTGTCCTGGAACTCACTCTGTAGACCAGGCTGGCCTCGATCTCAGAAATCCACCTGCCTCTGCCTCCCAAGTGCTGGGATTAAAGGCGTGCACCACCACCGCCCGTCTCAGTATTACCTCAACAGTAAAAATGCATATCTGCTGTGAGGCATATCATATGTGGCTTAAATAACTCTACAGTGAAGAAGGAAAGCTTATTTGTATGCTTGTCAAACTACATGCTGTTATCTTCATTGGTTTTGTAAATATCGTATTGGGAGTGTATGGTGGAAGGAGATATGAGACAAGAAAAGTTAACAGACAACATATATATTGTGAGGCTTCAAAAATATCATGCTAAAAAATCCTTTTAGACTTTTTCATGGTCTAACATAGAATGACAAAACACAGTTCAGACATTAGAAGAAAAACATGCTGGAACATCCTGTTTGTACAAGGCAACATTTTAATCTATAGCCAAGTCAACAACATGTGAGCACAGGAGGAGGTGGACAGAGGTCACATGGCACAGGGGTTGCTTAGCATCCAGGGAGCACTTGGGAGGTAGAAACCTTGATGGTGATAAATTCAAGGTTTTATTCATCTAAACAGCAAGTTTTGGAAAGAGAGAAGGGGGAGATCTAGGCAATTGAGTAATTTCCCAAATGAAAAAAAAAGTCCCGAATCAGAATTTTCACGTGGTTCTCAGTACACACATGCATTGCTGAGAGGGAATTAGAACAGAGACAGGAGGCTTGAAATATTATTAAAAACTTCACTTCCTTTCAAGCTAACCCTTGCTGTGACCTCTTTCTTGTTCAGTAATTTGAATAGAGGTGGTATTTTGTAAAATTTGGTAAGATTTTTTCCACAGATTTTCACTATACTGAGAAGTTTCCCACCAAAATCCATGTGCTCTGTATGGAAAATAACATATTATTACCAAAAGAGTGTAGAATACAGAGGTCCAAGTTAAAGTTTTAACCCACAAGCATGAAGAAAATGATGGTCTTGAAAGAAGTGATAAACTAGAGCTAATGAGTAGATGCTAAATGATTATTCTGTATCATGTGCTCTGCAAAATGTGCTATTCTGCCACCACCATGTAAACACTGAGTATACTAGAGTGCTTAGAGTCTGCAAATGGTCATTCTAAAAATAACCTGTAAGTAGTATGAAAATTAAGGTTTCTTTTGATACAACAATGATAAACAGAACTATGGTTGTATTTCTATAGGTATTGTTTTCCAGTTTAAAATAGAATAGCACATTTAACATTCATAATAACTAGGCAATAAACTTGCACTGTTTAACATTTGCTTTGAGTATGTCTAGAACTTAGTTATAATTCCACAGCAAGGTGTATTAGCTTTCTAAGGCCACATGGGACTCATTTTTCAGTCCTCCACTCTAATGGACTTCTAGTGGCCTCCCAAAGCACCTCACTATAGACAAAGTGAATTAGGCAACAGGGAAAACCCAGCTCATTAAGACCCAATGTGCTGTACTTAGAATTAAATTAAAGAGTCTCACCTCATCAAACTCAAGAGTCCACCATAACAGACATGGATGAACAAGGGCCATTGTTTCAACAGAGGAGAAACTCTATCTTCTGGATTTTGAGTGTACACAGGAAGAAAGAAGGTTTTCTTTCATATTTTGGGTCAATGCACAAGGTCATCAGAGTTTTGCAAAGGTTATATTTCAGGCTTATACGGTTGTTCTGGGATTTGGCTGCTCAGTGTGTGTCAGCATATTTCTTGCCATGTTTCACCCAAATACTAACAGTGCAGGTCTGTATTTACACTGTAAAATCAGGAATACAATGTAGGGCTATAAACCAGAAGTGAATCAGGGCATACAGAGAGATGTTAAATTGGAACTTGTCCACTGTTTGTTTAACTTAGTTCTTGAAATAAATTATTTTCATTAAAATTCTAGAAAATGGGAAAGTGCTTTTAAATTTCCTCTGTACCTCTTCACAGAAAGGTAGGTAATAACTATGGTCACTGAAAATAATCAACATACTTAGGAGGAAAATGAATTACTGGAGTTTTCAGATAAGTATTAAAAAGGAAAGCTCTCAGATCACATCAGAATAAAAAGGAAAAAAAAAAGCCTCCAGAAAGTGGAGGAGATGCAAGTTGAGATACATTTAGAAGAAGAAGGAAGAAGTAAAAGTTGGAGATGGAGTTAGAGGAGGATGAGGAGGAGGAGGAGTAGGAGGAGGAGGAGGAAGAAAAAGAAGAAGAAGAAGAAAAAGAAGAAGAAGAAGACATCTTGAAAAAAATTTTAAGTTAAATTTATTTATAACTGACTCATAAAGTTTGTATATGCCACTGTTATACAAAATGATGCTTTGTAGAATATATAAATTTAGTATATTTAAATAAGGGTAAATATATCTATATCTTCAAATATTAATAACATTTCATGTTTTGAGATATGATCTTATGATTCATAAAGTCCATTTCATCTCAAACTCACTATGTAGCTAAGTTCAGCCCTGCTCACCTAATCCTCCAGCTTTTATGTCCATTTCAAATCCTAGTATTATAGGTGTGTTCTACATGCTGGACCATTTATCATTTTGGAATTGTGAAAATATATAAAATAATTTCATCTAGACTTTTGAAATATACAGTATCGTAACATTGCCTTGTTTTAAATTATTTGTATATAACAGGAGAAGTATGCCCAAATTAGTACAAGTACAAGAAAGAGTCATTGGATTCCTTAGAACTAGAGGTAACTGTGAGTTGGCTGACATGGGAACTGGGCACCGAATTTGGGCTGAGATACCTCAGCAGTGTGTGTGTGCATTTGACATTGACTTTGTTTTCTTTGGTTAATTATCCAAGAGTGGGAAAAGCGAATTGTGTTGGTACTATTTGTAAT
The DNA here is from genome assembly GCA_036184795.1 of Tokudaia tokunoshimensis. Taxonomy (NCBI): domain Eukaryota; kingdom Metazoa; phylum Chordata; class Mammalia; order Rodentia; family Muridae; genus Tokudaia; species Tokudaia tokunoshimensis. The sequence continues at coordinate 48,021,880 of BTHU01000021.1, read as the reverse complement.
TGTCTATGAGTGGCTGTAGTAATTTCATTTACAGTGTGCAACAGTTCTGCTTACAAGATATTTTAGTCAGCATTTGTTCTTTCTAATCTTTCTGATAGCAGACATTCTTCCTAGAGTGAGATACAGAATAACTTTTCATATGAGGAATTATTCTCATTTTCTTAAATTTAACTAGGATAATTTGATGACAGTTCCAGAATCACCTCTTAAATAATTGCCAATTTATCATCATGCAATATGTTCTTATTTTATAAGGGAACTATGGCTTCCATATTTAAGCATCAATACACTTATGTTGGAACGTTGGTATTTGCAAATTACCAAATCTTATTTCAATGTTTCTGTTTTATCTGTGTCTACTCACCACACACACACACTTTGATGACATGATTAGTAGAATGCATATTAATAAAGACTGTATGCTGTATACAGTGAAGCCCATGGAGCACATGAAAGCATGCAGCTTCATAGTTTCATATTTGGGCACTACATTGTGACTTAATTGATGTGACTGTCTTTGTTTTTCTTCCATTCTCACATGTTGTGTCGTATTTCCTCTAATTGAAACATTCCCTTGTGGAGGAATCTCTGTTTGTTTGTTTGTTTGTTTGTTTGTTTTTACTGACATAGATTCTTCCCTCATTGTGACTACAGTCTCCCCTCCATCCATTTCTCCCAACTCCTCTGCTACCTCCTGTTCTCCCCCAGATGCACTACCCTTCTGTTTCCCCTTTATAAAACACCAGGTTTCCAAGAGGCAACAACCAAACAGGATAGAACAGGACAGAACAGGATAGAACAGGATACACTAATACAAAGTGAAAGCACTCATACTGAGGTTGGAGAAGGTCACCTAATAGAAGGAAAAGTGTCCAAAGACCAGGCAAAAGACTCAGACATATACCGGCTGCCATTTTTATGAGTTCCACAAAAATCCCAAACTAACAGCCATAACATTTATGCAGAGGACCTGGTGCAGATCAATTCAGGCTCTGTGCGTGTTGTTTCAGTGTCTGTGAGCCCATGCTTAGTTGATTCAGTGTGGAGGAATCTCCTTAAGAATCTTTAAGAATCTACAAGTTGCTACATGAGGTTCACTAAGGCACAGAAAGTCAATTACTCCTAAGAATCAAGTAGTCTCTAATACTGACTAGATGCACAAAGTCATCAAGGTTATAATTCAAGAAATGCTAAGGAAGCTGAAACCAATCAAGGCACCTGAAAAAGACTCTCTGATCTGTCTAAAAATCATGGAGTGCACTCAAGGATCTCATTCATTTGTTGCCCATGCTGTGCTATGCGCTTTCAATGGTATGGCTATCCTTGAATCATGCCTTCTCCTGTAATACCATACCCATGTCCATGTGAGTACCTTCTGTAAACTCATTGGTTCAAGAAGCAGGTATTGGAAGTGTGATTACTTTAATTTTTGGCCATTCTCAATTTGAAGATAGTAAACATTTATTTATGTTCTCCCATAAATAACATTACACAACACATTATTATTTGAATTTTTCTTTGTAGAGTATATGCATAAGATAAGAAGAGCTTAAAACACACTCTGCCATCTTTGCTCCAGTGGCCTGGAAGTTGGGACTGCCAGGCTCTGAGACAGACAGGCATAATATCGCTTGGGTCTCGGGCGGCTTGTGTGTATGCAGCTCCCAAGTGCTGGGCAGATCTGCAGTAACCAGCGCGCCAGCTCTGCTGTGGGACTTCTGCCTGGCAGAGGGACCCCGCACTGGGCGGAAGCCTACCAGCTTCCCTTCCGCGACCTCTGTTCCCGCAGACTACACTGAAGAGACAGGTACCCAGGCTCTCCCCAATATAACATCGCTTGGGACACGGCCTGTTAGGGCTTCCGCCTGCGCCCAAGAACTGGACAGCGCGGTGGTCTTCTGGGTGCCAGATCTGTAGGCCATTGCCTCTGCAGGGTGACCAGTGCCACGGAGAGAGTGCAGAGTGCACTCTGCCATCTTTGCTCCAGTGGCCAGGAAGTTGGGACTGCCAGGCACTGAGACAGACAGGCATAATATCGCTTGGGTCTCGGGCAGATTGTGTGTACGTGGCTCCCAAGAGCTGAGCAGATCTGCAGTAACCAGCGTGCTAGCTCTGCTGTGGAACTTCTGCCTGGCAGAGGGACGCCCCCTCTCCCCCCCACTCTAGGAGAGATCACACACCCCTGCACAGGGCAGGAGCCTACCAGTCTCCCTTTGGCGACCTCTGCTCCAGGAATCTACTACGCTGAGCCTTTGGATGTGCAAGGACTCCCCAATATAACATCACGTGGGGCAAGGCACATCAGGGCTCCAAAGTCACTCAGGAGCAGGGCAGGCCCCAGAAATCGGTGCCAGGGAAATCCTGGTAAACCAGGGGGGGCAAAAATAGCTTTGCAGGCTCACAGGAGGTCCAACCAACAGCCAGTGACAGCAGGACCAACTAACATCAGAGGTAACCAGATGCCAAAAGGCAAACTTAGGAACGTTACTAACAGAAATCAAAGTAATATGGCACCATCCGACCCCAACTCTCCAACAGCAGCAAGTCCTGGATACCCCACCACACCCGAAAGACAAGATCTGGATTTAAAATCACTTCTCATGATGCTATTAGAGGATCACAAGAAGGACACAAATAAATCTAATAAAGAATTACAGGAGACCATGAATCAACGGTTAGAAGCCCTTACAAAGGAAACACAAAAATCGCTTAGAGAAATGCAGGAGAACATGGATCAAAAGATGGAGGCGCACAAGGAGACAACACAAAAATAGCTTAAGGAGATGAATCAAAGGGTAGATGCATTCACAAAGGAATCACTAAAATTGTATAAAGAAATGCAGAAGAATATGGGTCAACAGACAGATGCCCATAAGGAGGCAACACAAAAATCACTTAAAGAAATGAATCAACGGTTAGATGCCCTTAAAGGAAACAAGAGAACTGCTTAAAGAAATGCAGGAGACGATGGATCAACAGATGGATTCCCATGAGGAGGAAACACAAAAATCGCTCAGAGAAATGCAGGAGAACGTGGGTCAACAGGCAGAAATCCTGAAAGAGGTAATTCAAAAATACCTTAAAGAAATACAGGAAAATACAAACAAACAAGTGAAGGATCTCAGCAAATCCATCCAGGAACTAAAAAAGGAAGTAGAAACAACTAAGAAATCACAAAGGGAGACAACTTTGGAGATAGAAAACCTTGGGAAGAAATCAGGAGTCATAGATGCAAACATCAACAATAGAATACAAGAGATGGAAGAAAGAATCTCAGGTGCTGAAGATTCCATAGAAAGCATCGACTCAACAGTCAAAGAAAATGCAAAATGCAAAAAACGTGTAACCCAAAACATCCAGGAAATCCAGGACACAATGAGAAGACCAAACCTAAGGATTATAGGTATAGATGAGAGTGAAGATTTGCAACTTAAAGGGCCAGTAAACATCTTCAACAAAATTATGGAGGAAAACTTCCCTAACCTAAAGAGAGAGATGCCGATGAACGTACAAGAAGCCTACAGAACTCCAAACAGACTGGACCAGAACAGAAATACCTCCCGTCACATAATAATCAAAACACCAAATGTTCTAAACAAAGAAAGAATATTAAAAGCAGTAAGAGAAAAAGGCCAAGTAACATACAAAGGAAGACCTATCCGAATCACATCAGACTTCTCACCAGAGACTATGAAAGCCAGAAGATCCTGGGCAGATCTCATGCAGACACTAAGACAGCACAAATGCCAGCCTAGACTACTCTACCCAGCAAAACTCTCAATCACCATAGATGGAGAGACCAAGATATTCCATGATAAAACCAAATTTTCACAATATCTTTCCACAAATCCAGCCCTGCAACGGATAATAGGTGGAAACCTCCAATACAGGGAGGGAAACAACACCCTGGAAAAAATGAGATAATAACCTTCTTGAATCAAACCCAAAAGTAGATAACCACTCCAACATAAAGATAGCGTCAAGAATGGCAGATGGCAATAATCACTATGCCTTAATCTCTCAATATCAATGGTCTCAATTCCCCAATTAAAAGACATAGACTAGCAGACTGGATACGTAAACAGGACCCAGCATTTTGCAGCATGCAGGAAATGCACCTCAGTGTCAAAGACAAACACTACCTCAGAGTAAAAGGCTGGAAAACAATTTTATAAGGAAATGGCCCCAAGAAACGAGGTGGAGTAGCCATCCTAATGTCAGATAAAATTGATTTTCGACCTAAAGTCATCAAAAAAGACAAAGAAGGACACTACATATTGATCAAGGGAAAAATCCACCATCAAGAACTCTCAATTCTGAATATCTATGCTCCAAATGCAAGGGCACCCAAATTCGTAAAAGAAACTTAACTAAAGCTCAAAGCACACATCGCACCACACACAATAATAGTGGGTGACTTCAACACCCCGCTCTCTGAAATGGATCGTTCAGGAAAGCAGAAACTAAACAGGGACACAGTGAATCTAATTGAAGCCTTGGACTAAATGGAACTAACAGATATATATAGAACATTTCATCCTAGAGCTAAAGAATACACCTTCTTCTCAGCACCTCATGGTACCTTCTCCAAAATCGACCATATAATTGGTCACAAATCAGACCTCAATAGATATATAAAGATAGAACTAATACCATGCCTCCTATCAGATCACTATGGAATAAGGGTGGTCTTCAATGGCAACAAAAACAACAGAAAACCCACGTACACATGGAGGCTGAACAATGCTCTACTCAATGATAACTTGGTCAAGGTGGAAATAAAGAAAGAAATCAAAGACTTTTTGAAAGTTAATGAAAATGAAGGCACAATATACCCTAATTTATGGGACACAATGAAAGCAGTGCTAAGAGGAAAATTCATAGCCCTGAGTGCCGCCAAAAAGAAACGGGAGACAGCATACACTAACAGCTTAATGGCACACCTGAAAGCCCTGGAACAAAAAGAAGCAAATACACCAAAGAGGAGTAGAAGGCAGGAAATCATCAAACTCAGGGCCGAAATCAATCAAGTAGAAACAAATAAAACCATACAAAGAATCAACAAAACGAGGAGTTGTTTCTTTGAGAAAATCAACAAGATAGATAAGCCCTTAGCCAGACTAACCAGAGGGCACAGAGATAGTATCCAAATTAATAAAATCAGAAACGAAAAGGGAGAGATAACAACAGAAACTGAGGAAATTCAAAAAATCATCAGAACCTACTACAAAAACCTGTATTCAACACAACTAGAAAATCTTGAGGAAATGGACAATTTCCTTGACAGATACCAAGTACCAAAATTAAATCAGGATCAAATATACCATCTAAACCGTCCTATAACCCCTGAAGAAATAGAAGTTGTCATTGGAAGTCTTCCAACCAAAAAAAAGCACAGGTCCAGATGGTTTTAGTGCAGAATTCTATCAGACCTTCAAAGAAGACCTAGCACCAATACTCTTCAAACTGTTCCACAAAATAGAAACATAAGGAACACTACCCAACTCGTTCTATGAAGCCACAATTACACTAATACCAAAAGCACACAAAGATCCGACAAAGAAAGAGAATCTCAGGCCAATCTCTCTTATGAATATCGATGCAAAAATACTCAATAAAATTCTTGCCAACTGAATCCAAGAACACATCAAAACGATCATTCACCACGATCAAGTAGGCTTCATCCCAGGGATGCAGGGATGGTTCAATATAAGGAAATCCATCAATGTAATCCACTACATAAACAATCTCAAAGAAAAAACCACAAGGTCATATCATTAGATGCTGAGAAAGCATTTGACAAAATTTAGCATCCTTTCATGCTACAGGTCTTGGAAAGATCAGGAATTCAAGGCCCATATCTAAACATAGTAAAGGCAATTACAGCAAACTGGTAGCCAGCATCAATCTAAATGGAGAGAAACTTGAAGCAATCCCACTAAAATCAAAGACTAGACAAGGCTTCCCTTTTTCTCCAATAGTACTTGAAGTTCTAGCTAGAGCAATTAGACAACAAAAGGAGGTCAAAGTGATACAAATTGGAAAGGGAGAAGTCAAACTATCACTATTTGCAGACGATATGATAGTATACTTAAGCGACCCAAAGAACTCCACCAGAGAACTCCTCCAGCTGATAAACGACTTCAGCAAAGTGGCCGGATATAAAATCAACTCAAGCAAGTCAGTAGCCTTCCTATACTCAAAGGATAAGCAGGCTGAGAAAGAAGTAAGAGAAATGATACCCTTTATGATAGCCACAAACCATATAAAGTATCTTGGAGTGACTCTAACCAGACAAGTGAAAGATCGGTATGACAAGAACTTCAAGTCTCTGAAGAAAGAAATTGAAGAAGACCTCAGAAGATGGAAAAATCTGCCATGCTCATGGATTGGCAGGATTAATATAGTAAAAATGAGCATCTTACCAAAAGTAATATACAGATTCAATGCAATCCCCATCAAAATCCCAACTCAATTCTTCATAGAGTTAGAAAGAGCAATTCAAAAATTCGACACTCCCGGAGGATCCGGTTATACCACTCCTGGGCATGTACCCAGAGGCTTTACCTGCATGCAATAAGGACACATGCTCCACTATGTTCATAGCAGCCTTATTTATAGTAGCCAGAAGCTGGAAAGAACCCAGATGTCCCTCAACGGAGAAATGGATTCAGAAGACGTGGTATATCTACACAATGGAATACTATTCTGCAATTAAAAACAATGAATTCACGAAATTCCTAGGCAAATGGTCAGATCTTGAAAATATCATCCTTAGTGAGGTAACCCAATCACAAAAGAACACACATGGTATGCAGTCACTGATAAGGGGATATTGACCCAGAATCTCGGAATACCCTAGACACAATCCGCATATCAATAGATTTCTAAGAAGATGGAAGGAGAGACCCCTGGTTCTGGAAAGACTGGATGTAGGGGAATGCCAGGACAGAGTAATGAGAGGGGGTTGAATGGAGAAAAGAGGGAGGGAAGGGGGCTTATGGGACTTTCGGGGAGGGAGGAAACGGGAAAGGGGAAATGATTTGGAATGTAAATTAAAAAAAATAAAATAAAATAAATAATTAAAAAAAATTCAATTCAATGAATTCAAAAATTCATCTGGAATAACAGAAAACCCAGAATAGCTAAAACTATTCTCAAGAGTAAAAGAACCTCTGGGGGAATCAGTATCCCGGACCTCAAGCTGTACTACAGAGCAATAGTGTTAAAAACCGTGGTACAGTGACAGGCATGTAGATCAATGGAACAGAATTGAAGACCCAGAAATGAATCCACACTCCTATGGTCACTTGATCTTTGACAAAGGAGCTAAAACGATCCAGTGGAAAAAAGATAGCCTTTTCAACAAATGGTGCTGGCTCAACTGGAGGTCAACATGCAGAAGAATGCAAATTGACCCATTCTTATCTCCTTGCACTAAGCTCAATTCCAAGTGGATCAAAGATCTCCACATAAAACCAGACACACTGAAACTAATAGAAAGGAAACTAGGGAAGAACCTTGAACATATGAGCACAGGGGATAATTTCCTGAATAGAACTCCAATAGCTTGTGCTCTAAGATCAAGAATTGATAAATGGGACCTCATTAAATTACAAAGTTTTTGCAAGGCAAAAGACACTGTCAAAAAGGCAAAGCGGCAACCAACTAACTGGGAAATGATCTTTACCAACCCTACATCCGACAGAGGGCTGATATCCAATATATACAAAGAACTCAAGAAGTTAAACTCCAGAGAGGCAAATAACCCTATTAAAAAATGGGGTACAGAGCTACACAAAGAGTTCTCACCTGAAGAATATCTAATGGCTGAGAAGCACCTAAAGAGATGTTCATCATCCTTAGTCATTAGGGAAATGCAAATCAAAACAACCCTGAGAATCCATCTCACACCAGTCAGGATGGCTAAGATCAAAAACACAGGAGACAGCAGTTGTTGGTGAGGATGTGGAGAAAGAGGAACACTCCTCCACTGCTGGTGGGATTGCAAGCTGGTACAACCACTCTGGAAAGCAGTCTGGCGGTTCCTCAGAAAACTGGGCATGATACTCCTGGAGGATCCGGCTATACCACTCCTGGGCATATACCCAGAGGCTTTACCTGCATGCAATAAGGACACATGCTCCACTATGTTCATAGCAGCCTTATTTATAATAGCCAGAAGCTGGAAGGAACCCAGATGTCCCTCAACGGAGGAATGGATTCAGAAGACGTGGTATATCTACACAATGGAATACTACTCTGCAATTAAAAACAATGAATTCACGAAATTCCTAGGCAAATGTTCAGATCTTGAAAATATCATCCTTAGTGAGGTAACCCAATCACAAAAGAACACACATGGTATGCAGTCACTGATAAGGGTATATTAACCCAGAATCTAGGAATACCCTAGACACAATTCACGTATCAATAGATTTCTAAGAAGATGGAAGGAGAGACCCCTGGTCCTGGAAAGACTGGATGTAGGGGAATGCCAGGACAGAGAAACGAGAGGGGATTGAATGTAGAAAAGAGGGTGGGAAGGGGGCTTATGGGACTTTCGGGGAGGGAGGAAATGGGAAATGGCAAATGATTTGGAATGTAAATAACAAAAAAAAAACTTAGAAAAAAAAATGATAGCAAAAAAAAAAAAAAAAGAAGTGCTTAAAACAAGACACATTTCTATCAAACAAATTTTGGAGCACCTTGAAGTAATACTGTGTAAGTTATGAAGGAATAAAAATATTTGGCACACTTGTTTTTGTACAAAAATAATTGTAATATAATTTCCATTCTGAAGTTAGGATAATTGAAAGCCTTTGCCTAGATATGTGGCCTGTAGTTTCTATTTATCTTCCAGTTGTTTCTTTTTTTCTGATAATTGTCTGTGTTATATATTTCTTTTTCTACTGGTCTTATTATCAGAGAATAGATAAAATCTTGGTTTGTAAGTCTGAATGAAATCCATTTTAAAATATATGTTTAGTTAATTTCAAGTAAGAGAAATAACATTTGTAACTAGTGGGTATAGTTTAAGGTTTTAAGACTCTGGGTTTAATCTCCTCAGAGAGAAGGAGAGAGGTAAGGAGGCATGGAGGAAAGCTTTTTATACTACTTCTAAATATAGAAGCAACTGATTATGTTTGTCCAAGACATTGTTTCTCTTTCTAGTTTTGGTGACTTGCATCTTTCCTTCCTTTTCTACTCTGTGTCCTGGATATTGTCAAGCTGACTTCTTTGCATTCTGAAGATATTGCCTCAATAGTAACATTCTTGATTAGCTTTTGTAAAACATAAAAGATACATTTCAACCATCACTAAAAAATTATGTAAATGATGTAATTGTGTAAATGATGGGAGGACAGTACTTCCTTTGTCAAGGACCATCTGGTCCACTACTGAGCTTTCTTACTTATGTACAATAAACTCAAGGGTACAAGGGAGTTTTGGATGAGGAATTTTAGTAGTTAGGATCTATTTATTTTTGTATTTTTCAATTCATTCTTTGAAAATTGGTCTGTATGTGTGTGTGTGTGTGTGTGTGTGTGTGTGTGTGTGTGTGTGTGTGTAAGATGCTGCTTTTATGTCCTCAGATGAAGTAATGAGATGAGAGCCATACCCAAGCTCAGAGCGTTTTCTTCTCTGTTCTAACTAGCCTAAGCCTGGAACCTCCTAGCCTCTGTACAATCTAATCTTCCAAAATATGTAATTCAATGTTGCTTCTCTTGGCATTTGCCTGGCCTCATACTAAATTTGTCAATCTGTTCTAATCTTCAGGCTCCTCCTTCTCATTCTCTGGCTTGCTCTGTCTCCTCCTGTGTGTAGCTTGATCTCTCTGTAACCTGTCTCTGTAAAACTGTCTGGATAAAACTGTCATAAATTCATGCACTACATCACACACACACACACACACACACACACATACACATACACACACACATACACACACACATATACACACACCCACACATACACACACACACACACACACACACACACACACACACACACACACACACACATTTTTTCTCTCTCCCTGCTCTGCAATAGCCTCTTTTCCTCTGCTGTTCTCATTTAAGTTGGGCATATCCTATCTCTAACTCATTTTGTCACATCTTTCTCTGATTCATAATTTTGTCTGTTCCCCATTTAGACATTGCTTTCAAGCATGGCTGCTTTCTTCTACAGACTAACCTTACTTTCATTGTTGGGGATTAATGACATCTACTAAAGTCATGTATATATTCCAGCCAGATCATATTGCAATCCAAGATATGTCTGCATTCTGGAGAAATCATATCTTCAGATGCAATGTCTTGTGAGAACAGTCATGTTGCCAGATTAAAATTCTTCTATGTATATGTATAATATATATTGATTATTTCTGTTTCCACTGTCCTTATTCCAACAACCCAAACCACCCCAACTCATCAGCCTCTCAACTTCATATTCTTTAGAAATAAATAATAATTTCTTAAGTTGGTGTTTCTTATACATGTATGAGTATAGGTCAGCTACCAGGATACTGGAAAAACTACTGGTGGACATATTTCCATATATGAAAGAAAAGTAACAGACAAATTGATCTTGAACTGACAAGGAAATTTCCTCCTTACTTGACAGTTTTAATAGTGCTAGAAGGCAGTATGCAAGATCCTGGGGCTTAGTAAAATAAATAATGGTAACATTAGTATTAAACTATATATACTGCAATATGAATATGCCAGATAAGATGTGCCCACAGGTGCGATAGTGACATGACTATTATCAGGACAGTCCATTACTTTCAGTGTGGATCTTCTGCCTGTTTCATGGGAGGAAATTCATGTCTAGTACTGTAAACCTAGCCTAAAATCCAAGATCCCCAACTTTGAATTCATGGGTCCTAAATAGAGACTACTGAGAATTGCTTTGCTAAATTGCCATTGAAGTATTTATGCTTATTCCCATAGATTTATGCTGTTTTCAACCTTTGTTGAAAACTGTATTTTTGCTATAGAGAGTGGTTAATGCAGAGACTTATTTTTTTAATTTTTTTATTAGTTATTTTATTTACATTTCAAATATTATCCCTCCTCCCAGTTTCCCCTCTGCAAACCCCCTATGCCATTCTCCCTTCTCCCTGCTCCTAGAAAGATGCTCCCCGACCCACCCACCCATTCCTACCTCACCACCCTAAAATTACCCTATGCTGGGACATCAACCCTTCACAGGACCAAGGGCCTCTCCTCTCATTGATGCCAGATAAGGCCATCTTCTGCTACATATGCAGCTGGAGCCATGGGTTCCTCCATGTGTTCACTTTGGTTGGTGGTTTAGACCCTGAGAACTCTGGGGATCTGGTTGATTGATACTTTGGTTCTTCAGATGAGGTTGCAAACCCCTTCTGCTCCTTCAGTCCTTCCCCTAACTCCTCCATTGGGATCCCTGTGCCCAGTCTAATAGTTGGCTACAAGCATCCTCATCTGTATTTGTCAGGCTCTGGCAGAGACTCTCAGGAGACAACTATATCAAGTGCCTGTCAGCAAGCACTTCTTGGCATCAGCAATAGTGACTGGGTTTGGAGGTTACATATGGGTTGAGTCCTCAGGAGTGACAGTCTCTGGATGGCCTTTCCTCCAATCTAATGCAAACTTATAACTGCATAAAATGTTGAGAATAAATAGCTGGGTCTTTTAAATTACTTTTTGGTGTTGAGGTTTACTTCAATAAGGCACAGTATAAAGTATTGGGCCTCTTAATTAGAAAAAATGTTGTTATGAAATAATGTTGTTTATACAATTTATATATAGTATAGAGGAATGTTAATCCAGCAGCATGTTTACACTTGCTGGAATGTAGACATGCCTTTAATACACTCCTTTAAACTGAAACAATGATGCCTAATTTAGGGACAGACAGAATGACAAATCAGAGAAAAATTTAGCATAATAGGATATTCCCTATTCTCACAAGAACAGCACAGGAAATATAAGCTATTTTAGAGTGCAGAGAATTGAGTTCATGGCAGTTCAGTTCATGAATTTAGAGGTTTTGTACTGGGACAGTTTGATAGAGACAGGTTAACAAGGCAACAAATTAGACGCAAGTGAAAACAGAACAATACAGAGAATGAGAAGGGGCCAGAAAATTAATACAGATTGCTAGAGTTATTTTGAGGCCAGGCAGAGCAAAAAGTCAGAAGCTGAAAGAAGCCAGTTTGAATCAGTCTGCTTGCAGAAGAGTTGAGTGGGAACAGCTAAGTTGGACCAGCCAACCAGAACTCAGAAAGACCTAGAAAGTATGAGCTTATTCAGCAGTAACCCTCAGAGATGACAATTATGTCAGGGAAATAAAATTTACTTTTACAATGTAGTCCATTTTTTAGAAAAGGAAGGAATTTAAGTGATAAAACATTAAAATACTGTAAAGAAAAATAAATCATATAAGTAAATCCTGAGTGCCAAGCAGGAGATATACTTCATAGGGAAAAGTACACTGCTGAATCTACCAACATTTACTGAGCCTCTAGTACATTCCAAAGAGAACCCCCCTTAGATGCTATGCATAGTATACAAAAGTGAGTAAATGTATTTTTTATCCCAAAGAATTCACAACAAGAAGAATTTGGATAGACAGAATAATGATTCAATAACTGTAATAGCAAATACATACGTAAGAAATGGGTTATGGGCAAAGAAGAGTAGATGATGGCAAGGGTAATGTTGAAGTTGTGTGTTCAAGGATGAATATATTTTTTCCAAGTAGAAAACAACTGTAAGACATTTGAGGGAAAAAGATTTAGAGGCACAAAGAATTAGTAATATTAAAAACATAACATTTATCCTGGAAATTTGTATATGTTTACTATGATTTAAATTTAGTATTAAAAAATGAAGGCTAGACATAAAAGGAAACAAAATCCTAAAGTGAGGTGAAGTACAAAAGACCATCCCAGAGAAAGAATGACCTTTCTCCCTTTGTCTTGTGAAAGAGAAGAAATGAGCTAGTGAAGACTTCAGGAACACAATGACCATGTGGAAAAGCAAGACATAAGGAGAAAATGTGGTGATGAAAATCTGGGAGAACTGTGACACACAGAAAGTGCCACTGACAAAAGAGTGAACCATGTGTCAAATCTTAGATGTGATGGTAAAACCAAACTTAACTAGCCAGCATTCCCCATCTTGGCTGCAATGACCCAATCATCCCAATATTGGGCATTTAGACTTGTTTTTCTATAACTGGAGGAGGAATATGAAGTAATGAAAGGTAAATTCTGAGACATCCTGACCTGGTGGTCTTGTTAAAAAGTTTCAGCAGAATAGTAGCATACATTGTCAGAATGAAATCTCTTTAAACTTTTAACAAAGGGCAATGGGGTGCACATGCTTCTGGTGAGAGCTCTTTAGGCCATTCATCCTTCTCTGATAACTCCAAATGTCTTATTCAAATCGGAGACTATTCTTCCCCAGCCATGCTTCATTTGACTATGGGGATGAAAGATTAGATAGAACTCCAAGAAAATGGCATTTTATTTCACCATTACTTTTTTATTGAACAGCAACCAGGTATTGTAAGTACTTGCTATGATCCCGGCTGTCACAACATTTTGAATACAAAAACAAAGTATTTTTTAATATTGTCCTTTTCAGAGTAAGTAGAAATAGCATCTTACTTTGTTTGCTGAGCTTTGCCTATAGATTGTCAGTTTTGTATCCAAAGAAAAATATCCCTTTCATTTCATGAAATAAGAGCTAAACAGACACCGTCTACATTTTGTAGTGTGTAAAATAATCCAGAGAGAGTTATGCAGCTTATCAAATGATTTTTACTCTTGTGCAATGCACTACAGCCTATGGTTCACTCTTTTCTTTGTTTTCCCCTCACAATATATTCCAATTAAAATGCAGTCTTTTCCAACATAGCTTCCAAAATACAGATTTGATGTTTGTTTTGTTTTAAACACACTAACAAAACTGATGTAAAGAGGAAAATGTCACTTGCAGGGGGAATATAAGTCTAAAATGCTGTCACACCATGCTCATTAATCATATTTTTCAAAATAAATATATAAATTGTGGGAAAATGTTCTATTATTATTTGATGTTTTACTTTTTAAGTTCCTACAGGAAATGTTCAAATAAAAGAAGATTTCCACCTTAAATGTCACTCTCTATCAAAATAAAACATGCCTCTCATGTACATGAAGATATAAAATGAATCTAGTTTTGCTTCTCACTACCTAGCAGATAAGAACACCACCACCCCCATATTGCTATTTGTAATTCTGAAAAGCAACAGCTAATGAAAAGAGAAAAATGATGTCTTTACTTCAGGTTTCTTAGCTTTACTCTGGAGAACTAATTAATAGATGTTTTCACTGCTCTCCAAAAACAGTGTGTATTAAATCTCTCAATACAGAGAAATTTCTGGGCCTACAGTGTGAGTGTGTACTCAAATACATGGCATTTCTCAACATTAAGCACTTCCCAGAGATACTCTTAATATATTCACCTATTCAACATGCTTTTACCACTATTTACTGCATGGTACACATATCTAAACCTTGGAAACTCAAAAAAAATAATGCTGTGCATAGGCTTTCTGGAGAAGTATTTCTGTTTAAGAGTGCAAACCCATCCAAGCTGACATGTAGAATAGGTTCATTAGCACATTGTCTAGGCTTCAAATATTTTGATATATTTTCTGTGCATTTCTTTTGAATGTAATAGAAATAGTTTCATAGAAAGCAAGTAACTTGCATTATTCAAATAATTCTAACTGCACTAATGTTAACTGACAAAGTCATATACTTCCAAACTACATAGTATTAGGAATATGTGGGGAGGACAGGTAAATTCCTATGAACTGTATACTCAGCAGCCTGTGAAACTGCTAGAATGTTGCCATTGAGGAGGGGAATGTAAGATAGTTTATGAAATTTTTTTTGGGGGGGGACTGTTCATATATTTCCACTTTCCATTACCAAAATAAAATTGATATCAAAAACCAAGAAGGTAAACTCTTACTAACCCATATTTGTTTAAAAATAAAAGTGTCTATCTAAGTGGGCATTGTGAAGAAAATAACTTGTCTTCTGACATAGCTGGAGGGGAGCTCCTTCAGATAAAGTGTCCTCAGAGACTTCTATTAGCAGACACGTGATATGTCATGTGTCCCTGTCTCATCTCTAGCAATGCTGACATCTGGCAGTTTTTAAAAGTGGTGGTTACTATGATTCTCCACTGTAATGTTCATGCATGTGGGTGGTCAGTAATTATACATAATTGAAATTTCTTGTTTCCTAGTAAGTAATAAATATTTGCCAGGGATTCATGGAAATAGTTTGATGCTATATAAAACTTGACTTTTCTTAAAATTTAATTAGAAAAAATTACCTCTACTGATGTTTTTGCCCAAAGCAATTATGATTGCCAAAGGTTAATTTTTTAACTCCAGTATATTTTTAAATATTTGTTAGGTAACACTGTCCTTGTAGGTGGGACTTTGCCTCCTTTCTCTTTCTAATTCCTATAACTGTAGACTCGAGCATCTATATTATATCCAATTAGTCATAATACATTCCTGTGTCCCCAAGGTATAGCCAGAAGGGGCCTTTTAAATCCTGTGCTGTTTAGACATGACCTATAAATCTGTATACTAGAGCTGAAATTTGGACTATCACTGAATCCTTAAGAGTCAGTACTAAAGGGAATAATGAGATGCTCTTGCAGAATCAAGTACCTCAGTTAAAACCTGTATTTCAACCAGAGCAGTTCTTACCGGTCTGTTTTGATATTAGTCTTGCATTTTAGTAGAAAACCCAAGTAAGAGTTAAAAGTTTGCAATCATTTGCAATCATCACGTGCAGGCTGGCCAATTTCTTTAAAAGCCCTCTTTTCATTCTTTTTTTTTTTCTTTTCTTTTTTTGGTTTTTCGAGACAAGGTTTCTCTGTATAGCCCTGGCTGTCCTGGAACTCGCTCTGTAGACCAGGCTGGCCTTGAACTCAGAAATCCGCCTGCCTCTGCCTCCCAAGTGCTAGGATAAAAGGCATGCACCACCACGGCCTGGCCCCTCTTTTCATTCTTAAAATCATTTTATGGTGACTACTAGTGAAGTTGACTAACTTGGGACTGTCAGAAAAATAGGAATACCTACTCCATGGCATAATTAGGCATATTTAAATAAGAAGATGTATATTGTGTCCAGTGCAAAGGAGTTTAGGCAATCAATGAATGTAATTATTTTCTTCTTTATCTAGCATACTGGTGAGCATCTAGTTTGGCCTTAATAAGTATTTGTTAAGATGAATTATATCTTTACATTTTACTACTTAATACTAACCTGTCTTGATTTCTTTAAGATTTATACCCAATTCATTTCATTAATATTTCCAAAGAAGCTGGTTGATTTATAAATTGCTTCTTTTGCGTGGCTATTTGTACTTGAAGGAATTGGGTGAGGGAGGAAAAATCTACAGAGAAAATTTGAAGCTAATGCTATACACTAAATAAATAATAACTAAATAAGAACTAAACTAAATAATGAGAACTTGGCATAACAGATGAGATCCATCACTGTAAATTAATTTACCTTAAATGACATTAGTAGCTCAGCCTTACTGAGGATAAGCACCAGCTATTTTGCAAAGCTCTTCATAAACAATCCTTGGAAGTACAGACTATTTTCTGCCCATTTCAATGGAAAAATAAAAGGTAAAGCTTAGAGAAATAATTTGTCTAGAGTGTCCAGTGTCCAGATTCAAGCTCTGGTATTCTAGTATACACAGCTTATCATGCAATAATATGAAAATGGAAACTTGATTTTCAAACAGGAAAAATATCTGTGACATTACTAAATACAAAGGTAGCATGGACTCCGGGTGCTACAGTGCTGTGGAGAAAGCAGTGGATTATGTGGATTCTTTGCTCTAATACAATGAAACTAAGGACACAAATTTAAGCAATAAAAGCTTTTGATGAACATAAACCTATTGACAGTTTTACTTAATCCATTTATGAGTTGCATCATATTCAATCCAAATAAATTTCTTATTAGTATGAAGTAGAATGATATCTAAGAAAACTAAACAGAGAGAAGCTTGACAGTGGCACGTAAGTTGGTTATAAGCCTGTCTCAGGGATTGGGAATGACTGAGCTAGACAAAGCTTACAGGAGAGATGACTCTGAATGGAACTTGGATGTACAGATTAACAGAGCACTATATTCAATTAAGAATGCATATTGCTCTTGTAATTTCAAACTGATTCATCTTTTCAAACTGAAAATTATTAAATAATTCTAACAGTTTATATACTATACAAACTTAACGATTAGTTCAGTCTGAATGAAGCCACAATGTCTCAGTAAAGTGACTGTGAATTATGAGGAGACCAAAGACAAAATTGCAAGAAAGAAAACACACACTGAATACTGTAAACCTGAGTCTACTACTCTTTAGCTAGAAACCCTTGATAAGCAACTGCTTTTTCTGTTTGTTTGTTTGTTTGTTTGTTTGAGATATATTTTCAGAGTTTCCCAGCCTGGCCAAGAACTCATTATGGTAGGCCTGGCTGACCCTATTCTCAGCAAACCTAGCTCAAAGCCCCAAGATCTGGAATTATGCCAGAGAGAACCACCATACATACCTAGTCTTACTCCTTTTTATTAATTTCCCTTCTCCAAAATGTTTTGGGAACTTTTCAATTGGCACCATCATTAAAATCAATAGCTCTAACTTTTCTCTCCCTAGGTTAACCTTTGGTCAACACTTTTTAAAGGAAATTTATGAGCATATGTGCATTTGTATGGAATTCTTAACACCTCCTTGCTTGCTTTTCATCCCTAAGATGTACTTCATTAATTGAAAATCCCTGGATTGTAGTCTAAACTTTCAGCCAAACTCATAAATATTCATATTCCATCTTACTTTTGAGAAAACATAAAAGAAAACTCAAATTCTGCAAAATATGCCTTGTAACCTTTTTTGGCCAATACCTCCAAAGCACTTATGAGCAACCTGGATATGTCCTACTAAGAGGCTAGACTCTTGTTTAAGGCCTGATTTGAACATACTAA
Source organism: Tokudaia tokunoshimensis (assembly GCA_036184795.1). Lineage (NCBI taxonomy): Eukaryota > Metazoa > Chordata > Mammalia > Rodentia > Muridae > Tokudaia > Tokudaia tokunoshimensis. The sequence goes on along the minus strand of BTHU01000021.1, from coordinate 48,003,816 downwards.
TAGCATTGGACAGATTTTCTGGTTGCCTTGAGGTATTATGTTCCAATCCAACATCAATGGCACAAACAGAGTTCTGTTTGGCCTTAGTATTGACTCTACAGTCTGCAATTCAGGATACTTTCTTAAAAAATATAGCTGTTCCACTAAAATACATGCAATGGTATTTCTATCCAGTTTATGTATCTGGTCTCCATACAGTTGGGCTTTTGATTTCTCCAGAGAATTTTATTCAGATTTCTAAGACATCGACTTCCAACTCATCTAATTTTTAGTGATGACTCATTCAGTTAATAAAATTGTTCCCAGAAACACAAGAGCTTTTGGTATTATCTCCTGGGAAACTATTGATACCTAGGAAAATAGAGAATATGGAAAATAAACAATTCCATTCAAATAATTTGCCCATTACCCAGTAAAATAACATTGAAATAAAATACATTTCTTTTTCTTCATAGACTATATATAATTACTTACAATTTTAAAAATTAAGAATATCAACATTTGGGTAATTTAAGTGCTCAAGTGAACTTACGTTCTACAAACAGGCTTGAACATATATATCTTTAGAGAAGTGTTGTAGAATTATTAAATCTCAATGGGGACTTCTACCTATCTTTGATCATTTAGTTCCAGATAAAAGACACACAAGTTTTATTATTTACAATATGCTCTAATCCTCACTAGAGCTAGGCATATATTTATCCTTTATGCTATTAAAATCTATTTCTTGTTGGAACCCTTTTTTATTATTACTTATTATGTTTCATCTGGGCTGCTCTTAAATCTAATTGGCCAGCCTCGTGGCAATGCTTTCTTGACTCCTAACATATGATGCCTTTCTTCTCTTCCTCATTGTTTTCCTCTGACCCCCAAGTCCAGGAATTCTGATCATTGCCTATGTATCTTCTCCCTAGCTATTGGCTGTCAGCATCTTTATTCACCAATCAGGGATAACTTGGGGTCACATGGCAGCATCACCTGGATCTGCATGCAGTCTCTGGGAGCAACCAGTATTTATGATAGTGAAAGACCAAACCTCAACACAGAAGCACTAGATGAGATCTCAATTACATTTTAAATGCATTTAATATTAATAAGTATTGACCAAGTTTGTAAGTGGTAAGAAAATAACTTCTTGTAATGCATTTAGACATATCAACCTGGGTGAAAACTGCCATCAGGGAGGTGGTTAGAGGAGAAGACAAATGACTCCCTGAAGTTGACACGCTTGTGGACACAAGCAAGGGTTCATGAGATTCCTCAATGTAATGTGGAAAAGAAAGATAGTCATGGTAAAAGCCAACTCAAAATGAATAGAAAGAGGGAAAGGAGTAGCAGAAAATAATGAGTACGAAGACTCTGATGATTCATCCATTTTGGTATACACTGGAAAAAAATTGTGCTAACAAAACTATGCATATGCTTTTCTTTGAGAACTGGCAAATGATAAGAGTTGTTCTTTACTAGAAGCTTATTTTGACTTGTAACAAAATAATTACTAAAACAAATTAGAAAAAAATGGATAAGACGGGTCACCATTTTCAAAACTAATCCTGTTCTTGATAGGGCTCCCGGTGGTAGGTTTTATAACCCATTGTAACCGAACTACCTGAAGCACTTGCTAAAACCTCACTTCCTGATTCCTATTAAAACAACTCATAACAATGTTCCAATGCTCATGAAGATCCACGGATGACTGCATGTTTACCTACTCTTGAGCAACAGTAGCTGATTCCAGCATTTCTCCCCTCCCTTTGCTCTACTGTAACCCTCAGGGAAATAATAAATCCCGAGGGTATAATAGAAAAAATTAAGAGATATTGTGTCTTTTTTAAATTATCTTTCTATTTTTTCTTTTTTTTTAATTTTCTAAGTTTTGTCTATTTACATTCCAAATGATTTCCCCTTTCCCGTTTCCTCCCTCCACAAAAGTCCCATAAGCCCCCTTCCTTCCCTCTTTTCCCCATTCAACCCCCTCTCACTTCTCTGTCCTGGCATTCCCCTACATCCAGTCTTTCCAGGACCAGGGGTCTCTCCTTCCATCTTCTTGAAAATCTATTGATGTGCGAACTGTGTCTAGGGTATTCCGAGATTCTGAGTTAGTATTCCCTTATCAGTGCTTGCATACCATGTGTGTTCTTTTGTGATTGGGTTACTTCACTAAGGGTGATATTTTCAAATTCTGACCATTTGCCTAGGAATTTCACGAATTCATTGTTTTTAATTGCAAAGTAGTATTTCATTGTGTAAATATACCACATCTTCTGAATCCATTCCTCTGTTGAGGGACATCTGGGTTCATTCCAGCTTCTGGCTATTATAAATAAGGCTGCTATGAACATAGTGGAGCATGTGTCCTTACTGCATGCAGGGGAAGCCTCTGGGTATATGCCCAATATACTTCCATGGTGCTAAAGCCATTGCTGGTGTGCAGGATACAAATGGTTGCTATGAGGTTCAGTCACTGTGAAACCCAAAAAGGCTTTCTTTTGGAAAATCATTTGTGTATCATTACTTCTTAGTGAAAATGACAGTTAGAAAAAGAAGTCTGCCATGGTCATGTACAAACATTTTAGAGGAAAGGGAAATCATGGGCAGGGAGTTCCTTATTACACCAACATGTGATAGTAATTGTCTTTTCAAGGTGAAGAAGTAACTGTAAGTTTCACAATGCAAGCAAGATTATACGAGTTTTCTCCTTCATCCAAGGGCTACTATAAAGACTCAGGTATGCAAGGTTATGCCTAGAGGCTTTGTTCCTAGAGAGGGCATGGGAATGCCAGTGATACAATCTCCAGGTTGTCTATGGGATGTAGGGTTGGTAAAGATCATTTCCCAGTTAGTTGGTTGCCGCTTTGTCTTTTTGACAGTGTCTTTTGCCTTGCAAAAACTTTGTAATTTAATGAGGTCCCATTTGTCAATTCTTGATCTTAGAGCATAAGCTATTGGAGTTCTATTCAGGAAATTCTCCGCTGTGCCCATATGTTCAAGGTTCTTCCCTAGTTTCCTTTCTATGAGTTTCAGTTTGTCTGGTTTTATGTGGAGGTCCTTGATCCACTTGGAATTGAGCTTAGTGCAAGGAGATAAGAATGGGTCGATTTGCATTCTTCCAGGATACTGATTCCCCCAGAAGTTCTTTTACTCTTGAGAATAGTTTTAGCTATCCTGGGTTTTCTGTTATTCCAGATGAATTTTTGAATTGCTCTTTCTAACTTTATGAAGAATTGAGTTGGGATTTTGATGGGGATTGCATTGAATCTGTATATTGCTTTTGGCAAGATGGACATTTTTACTATATTAATATTGCCAATCCATGAGCATGGAAGATTTTTCCATCTTCTGAGGTCTTCTTCAATTTCTTTCTTCAGAGACTTGAAGTTCTTGTCATACATATCTTTTACTTGTTTGGTAAGAGTCACACCAAGATATTTTATATTGTTTGTGGCTATCGTGAAGGGTATCATTTCTCTTATTTCTTTCTCAGTCTGCTTATCCTTTGAGTATAGGAAGGCTACTGACTTGCTTGAGTTGATTTTCTATCTGGCCACTTTGCTGAAGTTGTTTATCAGCTGTAGGAGTTCTCTGGTGGAGTTCTTTGGGTCACTTAAGTATACTATCATATTGTCTGAAAATAGTGATAGTTTGCTAATATCAAATATATACAAAGAACTAAAGAAGTTAGACTCCAGAGAGCCAAATAACCCTATTAAAAATGGGGTACAGAGCTAAACAAAGAGTTCTCACTTGAAGAATTTCTAATGACTGAGAAGCACCTAAAGAGATGTTCATCATCCTTAGTCATTAGGGAAATAAAAATCAAAATAACCCTGAGATTCCATCTCACACCAGTCAGAATGGCTAAGATCAAAAACACAGGAGACAGCAGTTGTTGGCGAGGATGTGGAGAAAGAGGACCACTCCTCCACTGCTGGTGGGATTGCAAGCTGATACAACCACTCTGGAAAACAGTCTGGTGGTTCCTCAGAAAACTGGGCATGTCACTCCTGGAGGATCCTGCTATACCACTCCTGGGCATATACCGAGACTTCCCCTGCATGCAATAAGGACACATGCTCCACTATGTTCATAGCAGCCTTATTTATAATAGCCAGAAGCTGGAAAGAACCCAGATGTCCCTCAACGGAGGAATGGATTCAGAAGATGTGGTATATTTACACAATGAAATACTACTTTGCAATTAAAAACCATGAATTCATGAAATTCCTAGGCAAATGGTCAGAAATTAAAAATATCACCCTTAGTGAGGTAACCCAATCACAAAAGAACACACATGGTATGCAGTCACTGATAAGGGGATATTAACCCAGAATCTCGGAATACCCTAGACACAATTCGCATATCAATAGATTTCCAAGAAGATGGAAGGAGAGACCCCTTGTCCTGGAAAGATTATATGTAGGGGAATGCCAGGACAGAGAAGTGAGAGGGGGTTGAATGGGGAAAAGAGGGAGGGAAGAGGGCTTATGGGACTTTCGGGGAGCGAGGAATGAGGAAAGGGGAAATTATTTGGAATGTAAATAAAAAAACTTAAAAAAAAGTTACTGAAAACAAACAAACAAACAAACAAACAAAAAACAATGTCCATGTTCTCTGTTTCTCAAATAAAATTGAACAAGAAATTGAGTGACTGTAAGAAAAGTATTAACTACCATAAAAGAGAGTGGAAACCCGGAGCACACCCGAATGGGAGTCTGATACATAACACAGGTGACTCAAGACCCTCCAGTTCTGGGGGGAGCAGATTTATTTTATGAGTCCAGGCAGAAGGAGGCACCATCTAGAAAGAGAACAGGGTGGATGTCAATGCTGACTGATTGTTGGATGAGAAGATAACTTCAAACCACTACTGCAGGAATGAGATATACAGTCTATGTCTTTGAGTGAAATTTGTTCACAGAAGGAGAATGTTCACTTGTCATGTTTTAGCTTGCATAGGTTTACATAAAGTCATTAACTCTGAACAGTATAATATTTTGCTCAACTTTTGAATCAGCCAGAGTATATTCCTATCTTCTTCTTCTCTGCTAGCTAACACATTGCAATTTAGTACTTCTGCTGGAGACATTCCTTGTAACATTTCCTTTTATCATTGGAACCACAATCGATCTTGATTACAAACATGTGCATCTCTGTACTGCTATTATCAAATAAATATAATGCATTTTACCTTTTTCAATCAAAGAATTGATATGAAGAAGCCATTAAAAGAACCTAAAAATTATGGATCATTATTCATTTTTAGGTTTTGTTAAAGTGTCTGTGATAGGTGTTATTAAAACTTGCTAAGTGCCAGTTATAATGGCTCCATTAAATCAGATGAGATGAATAGTACATGAAGTCTCACTTTATGTTATTTCTAGAATTTCTGTTTATATTCTTTATAGAGATAATGGTTCAGGCATTATCTGCCTGAGGCTATGTTGCTTTCTTTGCATGAGTTTTTTGATTGTAGCACCAGGGAGTTGCACTTTCCTATTCAAACACAGAAGATAAAAAATGCTATCTCAAAATTGTTAAGAGACCATTGTTTCTCTGCTTTCTCAAACTAGAGGTCAAACAAATATTTTTGAAATAAAAAAATTTCAAGCCCAATTGCAACACCCTTCTCAAATTTCATTCATTAAAATTATGGTTCTGTTTGCAAAAGTTGCTTTTTCTGTTTTCATTGCAATGAAAATGTCTCTGACATTAGATCTGCAGTGTCAACTACTGTGAGGTATCAACTTAGATCAATTATTACAAAATTTGAAGGCTTCCTACTGAGCCAGAGGCTAACTACTATTAGGAAAGATGTTGGTAAGGCTTAGGGCTCTAGCTGGTCAATGGTGGCACATGCCTTTAACCCCAGCACTTGGGAGGCAGAGGAGGGCAGATTTATGAGTTTGAGGTCAGCCTGATATACAGAGCAAGTTCCAGGACATCCAGGGCTATACAGAGAAACCCTGTCTCGAAAAACAAACAAACAAACAAACAAACAAACAAAAAAGGCCAAAAAAAAAAAAACTTAAAAGCTCTATTTAACAAGCCTGTATACTTTGTTAGGGATAGATGTTGTTGAGATTCCCAGAACCAGGAGTCAGAATATTCACACCCTTTATTCATATGGAAAGAGAAGTGATAATAAATTGTGGGAATGCTAACAAGATTTGGGAAGGGACTGTCACTAGCTTGGGAGATATACCGAGAGAGTACTAATGAAAAAGATAATAATACCAAAGAGGCTTTAATGGTCAGAAAAGGCCAATGCTTGATCAAAATTAGCAAAATATGCTAGTGTTTATCTCCAAGAAAGTGTATATCTAAGAAAAAATGTGAGAACTCTGCTAGTTGGCAACAAATTATTGGGGGATGAAAAGACTAACAGAAAAAGAGAGAGACAGAAGCGCGCACACGCACACACACACACACACATGCACACACACACACACACATGCACACACACATGCACACACACACATGCACACACACACACACACACATACAGGAGGTGGTGCAGGATGCATGACAGAGATAAAGGTAATAAGGAAATCAAACTTCCATTTTTCTTCCTTAGTCTCATTAATGAGATGAATTTAAAAGCAGACTCAAAAAGCAAATCTAGGACAACGTTCTTAGTATTTAAAGCGAGTATGGCAGGGAAGGCACATTGTCAATCCTGGCAGTTGCCTGAAGAGGGGTAGCAAGGCAACAAGAGAGTCAATCGAAGTCAGCAGGCAGGTGCATGAAGTGGGGATATGTGTTCAGAGAAAGAGTAGGAGAGTCCAGAACATCATGGAAAGTGTGACCAGGCATTTGGCTATTACCACAAATTAAAAACACAGAAAGAAGATAAAAGAAACACAGAAAGAAGATAAAAGAAAAGGCACCCCTGGGTTAAATTCTTACAAGGAAGTATGTGATACATAGTATGTGATACATTTTGTATCTTAGAGTATTGGATATCTATCCAGATCCAGAGCCAGAATCAATATTATGTTGTTCTAACATATGTATGACATAGTATGTGATACATTTTGTATCTTAGAGTATTGGATATCTATCCAGATCCAGAGCCAGAATCAATATTATGTTGTTCTAACCATGAAGAAGTAGTCTTGCTTTATGGATATCACTGTAGCCCAGATAATCCTACCTTCTCATGAGGTAATTTAAAATTCTAAGGAGTAGCAACACTGATGTTTAATTTTATAGTGTTACAGAGAAAAAGAAGGGGGGATTCAGTGTTGAACTTGAAAAGGGCCTCTGAGACTACTGATATCTGTAACAAAATACTATAAGGAAAGAGACAGAAGTAGACAATGGGGAATATTTAGTAAGAGGATTTAACTTGAATTTTAAACTAAGAATTTGTTTCTATATTTTTAATGACTGATATAGACCCAGTAGAATGTCATTTATAATTCTTGATATAATTCAAGCTTAAAATGTTAGTACATCAAATTGTGCTGGCTAGTCTCCATTTGGTTTGTTTTGTCAATATGACACAAACTAGGATCATCTGGGAATTGAGAACCCCACCTGAAATAAAAATGCTTTCTGGTTATAACCCTGGGCAAGTTGCCTTAGGTTTTACAAAAATGACAACGGTGTGAGAAACCTTCCTCTACAGTATTTGCTTAAAATTCCTTCTTTGAAGCCCTGGCTTGTTTCCCTTGATGATTAACTGGAGGCCACATGCTGAAGAAAGTAGCTTTTGGTTATGAGCTATTAGGATTCATAGTGTTTACTTACTTTTTTGTAGCTAAGACACCAGAGCCAGGATAACATACAAAAGAAAATGTTTAATCAAGGACTTCCTGGACAGATTTAAAGGGTGAATTTTCATGATCACAATGATAACCTCAAAGCCCACACCCAAGCAAGACACCTCCACAAACAAGGCCATACCTCCTAAACAAAACAGTTCTACCAACTGGAGAACAAACATTCAATCATATGAGCACATAGGGCAGTTCTCATTAGAACCTCCACATTGTAACATGTACTGAAATAAAAATTATGAAGAGTATGTAGATTTGTATGTAATATGTTTAAATGAATGAAAAAGTTATTTGATTCAGGCTTTGATGCAGATTACAGGGTAGGGGAAATGATCCCAGCATCTGCTGAAAGCCTGTAGCCAGATGAGAAGCAAGAATTCTAGCATAATAAGTATTTGAGAAAGAAGACTTTAAAACGGGGATATAATAACTATTTTATTATATATAAACAGTTTTGATTTGATAATATACCACTTTAAGGTATGAATGTATATGACCTAGGTAGGGCTTTGTTCTGTTACCTAGATATTTCTTGAGATTCCTAAATAAGACTATTAATTTTGTTCACTGTGACAAGAGCTGTATGAGCCTGAAACAGGGTGCTCTAGATTTTACACCCTATCAGTTTTATCACTGCAATGTGTATCCCTTAGGAACCATAATGACATTCAGGTTCCTTAAACATCCCATTTAAGACAATGGCTACAAAACTCACCCCCATGGTGTGTGTGTGTGTGTGTGTGTGTGTGTGTGTGTGTGTATCTCTCTCTCTTGCTTGTTCAATAAACTGTGTAGGCAAAATTGGATATCTATCTGCAAAAGAACATTGAAATTATTAGATGAAAATATAGTGTTAGAGTAGAAAAGTAGAAATAAAGGGCCTTTAAGGAAGAACTTGTTCCCGTCAAGAGAATAGAATCTCTGACCTGGGTGGAGAATTAAAATTAACAGTTGTGTCAGGCACAGGGACCATCCCTAGGAAGTCAAACTCAACTCATGCTAGTGATAATTGTAGATAATTTGTTTAATTAGACACTGATCTTTTCCTTCCAGAACCCTGACCCTAGTATAGCTGCTTACCAGCCCACAGACATGCAGTTTCATGTCTGCCAGTTTTTCTAAATTATTCATAAAGTATGACTTCTTTTTGTCTTTCTGTCTCTTTCCTAGGCATCCTTTTTACAAATAATTTGGGTTTTCTTACACTCTAGCCTTATCTGCCCTCTCTCCTCTATCTTCCATTGTATGCCTGCTTGTCTCCCTCATGTCTAACTCCCATACACATTAATCAGCATGCTGTTCCTTCCTTATCTCCTTTATTCCCTTCCTCAAGGTTGCTGCTATGTCTTACAGCTTGCCTGCTCTGGGAATTTGTTTCTTTTAAACACAAAGTTTCCTTGATCTTCTATTTGATTCCGTTGGTTAATGAGATTAAGAATCCAAACAGGGTTTTCTTTTTTTTTTTTAATTTTATTTTATTTTCTAAGTTTTTTTATTTACATTCAAAATCATTTCCCCTTTCCCGTTTCCTCCCTCCCCGAAAGTCCCATAAGCCCCCTTCCCTCCCTCTTTTCCCCATTCAACCCCATCTTGCTTCTCTGTCCTGGCATTCCCCTACATCCAGTCTTAAAGAAAACTCTGTAGAGAGTCTGGTAGGTACCAAATGGCTATTTATTAAAAAAAAAAAAAAAAAAAAAAACTAAGGAATGAATAAACACATCCATGAAACTCAAAAAAAAAAAAAAAGAATCCAAACAGGGGTCCCTCCTTTGCTGCCTGTCCTGTTCGTTCAGACATGGTAGACCTGTGCTAGGTCTGCCATGGGGGAAGACCCCATTTCCCGGTGTTTTCTAGAGATTCAGCAGCAGTGGGGCATTCGATCCAGCAGCAGCAGGGCATTCGATCCAGCAGCAGCAGGGCATTCAAGATCCAACAGCCGAGGGGCATTCGGCCTGTGCCAAGTCTGCATGGGGAAGCCTGCATTTCCTGAGATCCAGCAGCAGCAAGGCATTTGAGAACCAACAGTTTACAGGACATTCAACCCTTGCCAAGTCTGCCACAAGGAAGACCCCATTTCCTGATACTTCCTGGAGAACCAGCAGTATGCAGTACATTTGAGAGAAAGGGAAACCTAGGAGTATAGATACAGAGGCCTGAAGGACAGAGAAGTCACAGTCAGAGATAGCAACACCGGCTAACACTGGAGATAACTAAATGGCCAAAGGCAAACACAAGATCATTACCAACAGAAACCAAGGCAACATGGCACCATCAGAACCCAGTTCTCCCACAACAGCAAATCCAGGATACTCTATCACATCAGAAAAGCAAGAGTTAGATTTAAAATCACATCTCATGATGCTGTTAGAGGAATTCAAGAAGGACGTAAATAACTCTCTTAAAGAAATACATGAGAACATAGGTCAACGGGTAGAAGCCCTGAAAAAAGAATCAAAAAAATCCCTTAAAGAAATACAGGAAAATATGGGTCAACAGGTAGAAGTCCTTAAAGAGGAGACACAAAAATCCCTTAAAGAAATATGGGAAAACATGGGCCAACAGGTAGAAACCCTTAAAGAGGCAACATAAAAATCCCATAGGGAACTATGGGAGGACAAGGGTCAACATGCAGAAGCCCTTAAAAGAGGAATCACAAAAATCTCTAAAAGAAACACAGGAGAACATGGGTCAACAGGAAGAGGCCCTTAAAAAGGAAACACAAAAATCCCTTAAAGAATTTCAGGAAAACACAAAGAAACAAGTGAAGGAACTGAAAAAACTATCCAAGATCTAAAAGTGGAAGTAGAAACTATAAAGAAATAGCAAAGTGAGACAGCTCTGGAGATAGAAAACCTTGGAAAGAATTCAGGAGTCATAGATGAAATAATCTTGGATGCTGACGATTCCATAGAAAACATGGACTCAAAAGTCAAAGAAAATACAAAATGCAAAAAGCTGGTAACACAAAATATCCAGGAAATCCAGGACATAATGAGAAAACCCAACCTTAGGATTATAGTTATAGAAGAGAACAAGGATGTACATCTTAAAGGGCCAGTAAACATCTTCAACAAAATTATGGAAGAAAATTTCCCTAACCTAAAGAAAGAGATACCCATGAACATACTAGAAGCCTACAAAACTCCAAAGAGATTGGACCAGAACAGAAATTCCTCCTATCACATAAAAATCAAAGCACAAAATGCACTAAACAAAGAAAGAATATTAAAAGCAGTAAGGGATAAAGGTCAAGTAACATATAAAGGCAGACCTATCAGAATTGCATCAAATTTCTCACCAGAAACTATGAAAGCTAAAAGATCCTGAGAAGACCTCATACAGACCTGAAAAGAACATAAATGTCAGCCCAGACTGCTATACCCAGCAAAACTTTCAATTACCATAGACGGTGAAAACAAGATGTTCCATGACAAAAGCAAATATACATAATATCTTTCCACAAATCCAGCTCTACAAAGGATAATGTGTGGAAAATACCAACACAAGGTGGGAAACCACACTGTAGAAAAAGCAATAAAGTAATCTTTCAACAAACCCAACAGAAGATAGCTACACAAACAGAATTTCACCTTTAACAAAGAAGATAACGGTAAGCAACAATCACTTTTCCTAAATATCTCTTAAAATCAATGGTCTCAATTCCCCAATAAAAAGACATAGAATAACTGGTTACGTAAGCAGGACCCAACATTTTGCTGCATACAAAAACCCACCTAAGTAACAAAGGCAGTCACTACTTCAGAGTCAAAGGTTGGAAAAAAATTTTGCAAGCAAATGGTCCCAAGAAACAAGTTAGAGTAGCTATTCTTATATCGGAAAAAATTGACTTTCAACCAAAAGTTGTCAAAAAAGATAAGGAGGGTCACTTCATTCTGGTTAAAGGAAAAGTCTACAAAGATAAGCTCTCAATTCTGAACATCTATGCTCCCAATGCAAGGGCACCCGTATTCATAAAAGAAACTTTACCAAAGCTCAAAGCACACATTGCATCCCACACAATAATAGTGGGAGACTTCAACACCCCACTCTCTAAAATGGACAAATCATGGAAACTGAAACTAAACAGAGACACAGTAAAACTACCTGAATTTATGGAACAAATGGATCTAACAGATATTTATAGAACATTCCACCCTAAAGTAAAGAATATACATTTTTCTTGGCACCTTATGGCACCTTCTTCAAAATTGACCATACAATTGGTCACAAAACAGGCCCCAATAGATACCGAAATATTGAAATTATTGCATGCACCTTATCAGATCACCATGGACTAAGGCTAGTCTTAAGGGGAAACAAAAACAATGGAAAACACACATACACGTGGATTTTGGAAAATGCTCTTCTCAACGATAGCTTGGTCAAGGTAGAAATAAAGAAAGAAATTAAAGACATTTTAGAATTCAATGAAAATGAAGACAAACCATACTGAAGCTTATGGGACACAATGAAAGCAGTGCTAAGAGGAAAATTCATAGCTCTGAGTGCCTCCAAAAAGAAAATGGAGAGAGCTTACACTAACAGCTTGACAGAGCACTTGAAAGCTCTAAAACAAAAAGAAGCAATTACATCCAAGAGGAGTAGGTGGCAGGAAATAATCAAACTCAGGGCAGAAATCAACCAAATAAAAACAAAAAGAACTATACAAAGTATCAACAAAACCAGGAGCTGGTTCTTTGAGAAAATCAACAAGATAGATAAATCCTTAGCCAGACTAACCAGAGGGCAAGGAAGCACCACCCAAATTAATAAATAAATAAATAAAAAATAAATAAATAAAATCATTAATGAAAAAGTAGACATAACAATAGAAACTGTGGAAATTCAGAAAATCATCACATCCTACTACAAGGACTTATACTCAACAAAGTTTGAAAATCAGGAAGAAATGGACAACTTTTTTGATACATATCAGGTGCCAATGTTAAAGCAGGATCAGATAAACCATCTAAATAGTCCCATAAGTCCTGAGGAAATAGAAGCAGTCATTTATAGTCTCCCATCAAAAAAGAGCCCAGGGCCAGATGGGTTTAGCAGGGAATTCTATCAGATCTTCAAAGAGCTAATATTACTCTCTTCAAACTATTCCATGAAATAGAACTCAAAGAACACCACCCAACTCATTCTATGAAGCCACAATAATGCTTATACCTAAACCAAACAAAGACCAAACAAGGAAGGAGAACTTCAGACTAATCTCCCTCATGAACATCGATACAAAAATACTCAACAAAATTCTAGCCAACCGAATTCAAGAATGCATCAAAACTGTAATTCACCACGGTCAGGTAGGCTTCATCCCAGGGATGCAGGGATGGTACAATATATGGAAATCCATCAACATAATCCACTATATAAACAAACTCATGGAAAAAACCACATGGTCATTTCAATGGATGCATAAAAGGTTTTGACAAAATCCAGCATCCCTTTATGATAAAAGTCTTGGAGAGAGCAGGAATCCAAGGACCATACCTAAACATAGTGAAAGCAATATACTGCAAACCAGTAGCCAACATCAAGTGAAACGAAGAGAAACTCAAAGCAATCCCGCTAAAATCGGGGACCAGACAAGGCTGCCCACTTTCTCCCTATCTATTCAATATAGTACTTGATGTTCTAGCCAGAGCAATCAAATAAAAAACACGGTCAAAGATATACAAATTGGAAAAGAAGAAATCAAAATATCACTGTTTACAGATGATATGATCCTATACTTAAGCAACCCCAAAACTTCCACCAGAGAACTCCTAAAGCTGATAAACAACTTCAGCAAAGTGGCTGGATATAAAATTAAATCAAGGAAATCAGTAGCCTTCCTCTACTCAAAGGAAAAACAAGCTGAGAAAGAAATTAGGGAAATGACACACTTCACAATAGTCCCAAATAATATTTCATACCTTGGCATGACCCTAATGAAGCAAGTGAAAGATCTTTATGGCAAAAACTTCAAGCCTCTGAAGAAAGAAATCAAAGAAGATGTCAGAAGATGGAAAGATCTACCATGTTCATGGATTGGCAGGATCAATATAGCAAAAATGGCCATCTTGCCAAAAGCAATCTACAGATTCAATGCAATTCCCATCAAAATCCTAAATCAATTCTTCATAGATCTAGAAAGAGCAATTCTCAAATTCATCTGGAATAATAAGAAACCCAGGATAGCAAAAACTATTCTCCACAACAAAAGATCTTTTGGGGGATTCGCCATCCCTGATCGCAAGCTCTACTACAGAGCAATAGTGATAAAAACTGTTTGTTATTGGTATGGTGACAGGTAGGAAGATCAATGGAATAGAATTGAAGACCCAGATATGAACCCACACATATATGGTCACTTGATATTTGACAAAGGAACTAAAAACACCTAGTGGAAAAAAGACAGCATTTTTAACAAATGGTGCTGGATCAACTGGCAGTCAGTATGAAGAAAAATGCAAATCGACCCATTCTTATCTCCTTGTACAAAGCTCAAGTCCAAGTGGATCAAGGACCTATACATAAAACCAGACACACTGAAACTTATAGAGGAGATAATGGGGAAGAATCTTGAACACATGGGCACAGGGGAAAAGTTCCTGAACCGAACACCAATGGTTTATGCCCTAAGCACAAAAATCGACAAATGGGACTTCATGAAGCTGCAAAGCTTCTGTAAGGCAAAGGACACGGTCAGTAGGACAAAAAGGCAACCAACAAGTTGGGAAAAGATCTTTACCAATCCTACATCTGATAGAGGATTAATATCCAAGGTATACAAAGAACTCAAGAAGTTAGGCTCAAGAGAGTCAAATAACCCTATTAAAAAATGGGGTACAGCTAAACGGAATTCTCAAGTGAGGAAACTCGAATGGCTCTAAAGCACCTAAAGAAATGTTCAGCATCCTTAGTTATCAGGGAAATGCAAATCAAAACAACATTGAGATTCCACCTCACAGCGGTCAGAATGGCTAAGATGAAAAATTCAGGGGACAGCAGATGCTGGAGAGGATATGGGGAAAGAGGAACACTTCTCCATTATTGGTGGGTTCTCAAGCTGGTAAAACCACTCTGTAAATCAGTTTGGCAATTCCTCAGAAAATTAGATATAGTACTACCTGAGGACCCAACTATACCACTCCTGGGTATATACCCAGAAGATGCTCCTACATGTAATAAGGAAACATGTTCCACTATGTTCATAGCTGCCTTATTCATAATAGCCAGAATCTGGAAAGAACCCAGATGTCCTTCAACTGAGGAATGGATACAAAAACTGTGGTATATATACACAATGGAGTACTATTCAGCTATTAAAAACAATGAATTTATGAAATTCTTAGGCAAATGGATGGAACTAGAAAGTGTCATCCTGAGCGAGCTAACCCAATCACAAAAGAATGCACATGGTTTGTACTCACTGATAAGTGGATGTTAGCCCAAAATCTCAAAATAAACAAGTTACAATTCACAGACCACTGGAAGCTTAAGAAGGTGGAGAGCTGAAGTTGGGGTGCTTGGTTTCCTCTGAGAAAGGGAACAATACACTTACAGGAGCAATAATGGAGGCGAAGTGTGGAGCAGGGACTGAAGTAAAGGCCACCGAGAGACTGCTCTAGCTGGGGATTCACCCTATAAACAGTCACCAAACCCAAACACTACTATGGACAACAAGAAGCACATATCAAAAGGAGCATGCCATGGTTGTCTCCCGAGGGGCCCTGCCAGAGCCTTATACATACAGAGGCAGATGCTAGTAGCCAACCATTGGTCTAGGAGTGGGGTCCCCAAGGGAGGAGTTGGAGGGCAGTCCGGAGGAGCCAAAGGAGTTTACAGCCCCACTGGAAGAACAATGATGTTGACCACCCAGACACCCCAGGACTCCCAGGAACTAAACCATCAACCAAGGGGTACACATGGTTCCAGCCAAAAATGTGGCAGAGGAATGCCTTGTCGGGTGTCAGTGGGAGGAGGGGTTAGGGGTTTGGGGGAGGGGGGAAACTGGGAAAGATTTTACCACTTGAAATGTAAATGAAGATTATATTTAATAAAAAAAAAAGAATCCAACCAGGGAAAACCAACTTCCTCTGAACACTTGTAGATGAAGAGACTGAATGGAGCACAAAATTCTAGTAATGATAGAATATATTCTCCTGTACATTAGGATATGTTAGAGCTTTCTGAACAGAACTTCAATAGCATAGGAACTAGTCCCAAGTATTAACAGATAGGACTTCATAAAATTAAAAAGCCATCCTGAAAAACACAGGAGACAGCAGTTGTTGGCAAGGATGTGGAGAAAGAGGAACACTCCTCCACTGCTGGTGGAATTGCAGGCTGGTACAACCACTCTGGAAAGCAGTCTGGCGGCTCCTCAGAAAACTGGGCATGACACTTCCGGAGGATCCGGCTATACCACTCCTGGGCATATACCCAGAGACTTTACCTGCATGCAATAAGGACACATGCTCCACTATATTCATAGCAGCCTTATTTATAATAGCCAGAAGCTGGAAAGAACCCAGATGTCCCTCAACGGAGGAATGGATTCAGAAGATGTGGTATATTTACACAATGGAATACTACTCTGCAATTAAAAACAATGAATTCACGAAATTCCTAGGCAAATGGTCAGAACTTGAAAATATCATCCTTAGTGAGGTAACCCAATCACAAAAGATCACACATGGTATGAAGTCACTGATAAGGGGATATTGACCCAGAATCTCAGAATACCCTAGACACAATCAGCATATCAATAGATTTCTAAAAAGATGGAAGGAGAGACCCCTGGTCCTGGAAAGACTGGATGTAGGGGAACGCCAGGACAGAGTAATGAGAGGGGGTTGAACGGAGAAAAGAGGGAGGGAAGGGGGCTTATGGGACTTTCGGGGAGGGAGGAAACGGGAAAGGGGAAGTGATTTGGAATGTAAATTAAAAAAATAAAATAAAATTAAACTAAAAAAAAAAAAAAAAAAAAAAATTAAAAAGCTTCTGAATCGCAATGGAAATGATAAGCAGAGCACACAGAAAATGGAATGGAAGAAAACTAATACCCTCTGTAATTCAGACCAGTGGCTAATATCCAGAATTTACAAAGGACCATAGAAATTAAACAACAAGAGAATAGAACTGTCAATAAAAATGGATCAATGAATAAAATAGACATCTTTGAAAAAAGAAACACGAATGTCCAATAACTATTTTTTGAAACGTTGAACATCCCTAGTCATCACAGAAATGCAGATTAAATTTATGTGAAGATGCCACCAAGGATTACCATCAAGAAATCTATCAAAAAATGTTGGGGAGGTGTAAGGATATAAAAACACTTTTTTGTTGCTCTTAGGATACCAATTAATATTGCCACTACAAAACTCAGTTTGGAAGTTCTTTAAAATTTCAGAATAGAACTACTATATGACCAAGCTATTCCACTCCCGGTTTGACACCCAAAGGACATCGTAGAAACATTTACACATTCATGTTTATCGATGTTAGTGATAGCAAGGAAATGCAGTCAATCTAAATGCCATCAACATAGGAGTAGATAGGGAAACCCATGTACATATATGAAATGTAATATTATGAAATATTTAGGAAAATGTGTACACTCAGAATAAATATTCTGAAAGGTGACCAAATCCCAGGGAAAAATAATGCATGTTCTCCCTCATATTTTGTATTCCATTTCACTCTACAAGGTATTCTATCTTATAGACACGTATCTCTAAGCAGCTGTGTAAGAGTGGATAAAGTATAAAGTTTGAAAAGAAATCAAGAAAAGGTAACATCAAAACATGTATGTGGGGGTCAATATCTACTGTTAAGAAAGATGATGTTTGAGCAAGACAAGAGACATGAAAGATATGGATTATCTAGGCAAAGGCAGTCTGTGCTGTAACCAGAGACTGTGGATGTCCATGGTCTGTTCATCCACTAGAGGTCTTGTTGATGTCTACACTTTGATGTCTGTGACCAGTGTTGCCACCTGAAAACAGGTTGATTCACCAAACATCATGCTGGTGTCCTTGATCTTACTTCAGCTGGGGATCATGTATATGACTGTTGAAGTTTTGCCTCTGTTAGTTGTAATGCTAAGTGAAGGCCTCCATAAACCTGGAGTCTGCACATAGCCCCAAGACCCTACTCCCAAATTAAATCTGATTGGTGAATAAAGATGCCCACAATCAGTACCTGGAGTAAATAGACAATGGTCGGGTTTAGATTTCTCAAACTTGAGATGTTGAGGACAGGAGAGACAGGGAGTCTTCCATGGAAGGAGGAGAAGGTGCAAAAGTGGAGAAAGGAGAGCCACCATGAACACATAAAAATGTGGTCATGTGGGCTGTCCAATTGGAGCTAAGAGCAGCCCAGATGAAATATAGTAAGTAATAACTTGGGTTATGGATAGGAAGGTAGATTCTAATAGTGTGGAGAGTAGACAGTTCCCCAGCTATTATGCTGCATAACACATATTTAAAAATATAAAGGCTGTGTGTGTCTTTCATCCAGGCACATAAATGGTCAAATGGAGGAAGAAACCCTGTGCAGGTATCATTTAATATTTTTTTACAGCGTATTTCCATTGTCCATGTTATGGGAAAAGGCCATATGGATGTCCATGATCTTTGAGGCTACACGGTTCCAGGTTGATGTCTGTGGTCCAGGCAGCGTCCAGGAGCCTTAAAGATGTCCACAGTCCATCTGTGACCTCAGGCATTGTTGATCTCTGTGGCCCACATTACCACTGAAGGCCACTGGGATGGGCATGGTTTTTGCTACCACCTAAAGCCATATTGATGACTGTGGCCTATTTTGTAGCCAGAAACTATGTGGAAACCCATGATCTATGCTACTGTTGGCTGCAAAGGGAAATGAAGATTCTTTTGCATTAGTAATAATGACTTCAGACTCACAATTGAAAATGAAAGAGATAGAAGGCTTTGTGAGACCTCTCTCCCTGACTACCATCCTCCAACCCCAAAAGAAACAGTATATTCTTTTAAAATATGTGATAGAGATGCTAAAATGTAGCTCTTCACAGTTGGTGCCTCCTGGCTGGAGTAGGGGTAGGGGAAGGACTCAGTTTTATTTTAAGGGACTTGCCACTGAGAATTAAACCATGCTCCAGTGAGCATATGAGCAATACAAATTATACTTGGTATTTTTTTCTCTCTTTTTCTTCTTCTTTTGTTTTGGAGGAGGTCACAAATATTGACAACAGATCTGTTATGACTGGAAAGTGAAAGTGATTGGGAGTGCATTATGTGAAATTAACAAATAATCAACAAAATTGTGCAAAAGCATTAAATGTGAAAGATAAAGGCAACCATCACTAACTTTTATCAAGAAGCCTAGATGATATGTCTAATGATATATGACTTCAATCCTAGCGCTCAGGAGGGAGAGGTAGGTTATATCTGTGAGTTAGATGATGGCCTTTTCTACACAGATAATTTTGAGATTATCCAGAGTAAGACATTTCACAAAAAAATAAAAAATGATTCATAGAGGGCTATGGACATAGCTAACTGACATAGAGAGAGCACTGTTGCTCTTTCAGAAGACTGGGAATCAATTCCCAGCAATCACATGGCAACTCCCCACCCTCTTAAGTAAAGTTTCAAGGGACTTGATGCCTAATCTCTGTGGATGCCAAGTACTTATATGTTGCATACACACACACACACACACACACACACACACACACACACACACACACAAGAAAATACCCATACACATAAAATAAAAATAAATGCATAAAAAGAAAGAGAATAGATGACATAATTTATTCAATTCTAGTAGCTACTTTGCCCACAATCATAATTAGAAATTTGATTAAACACTATGTTAATTATAGCATCTTATATGCAGAATATATCAACAATTTTACTGGAAAGCAGTATTTAAAAACAAAATATTCTCCAACTTAGCATTTAGTCTCAGGAAAATAAAAAGGGCAGTGTTAAAGAAGAGCCATTTTTATTATCGAATCCACCTGAAACCAGACTTCAATGAGCAGCACAGACAATCTAATGAAAGAACACAAGGAGACAAAAGTAAAGTCGCTATTTATAGTGAAGGAGATATAATTTTGTAATTCAAGATTCTGTGACAATAAAACTTGTCCTTGAGTACAATAGCACATTTTTTCCATGTAGTTTATCTATGTTTTCTTTTTCTATTGGATATTTTATTTACATTTCAAATGTTATCCCCTTTCCCAATTCCCCTCCCTCAGAAACTGCCTATTCCATCTCCCCTGTTTCTATGAGGGTGTGCCCCCACCCACCCACTCCCACCTCCCTGCCCTTGCATTTCCCTACACTGGGGCATCCAGCCTTCACTGGACCAAGGGCCTCTTCTCCCACTGATGCCTGACAAGGCCATCCTCTGCTACACATACTGCTGGAGCCGTGGTTCCCTCCATGTGTACTCCTTGGTTGGTGGTTTAGACCCTGGAAGCTCTGTTTGGTTGATATTGTTGTTCTTCCTATAGGGTTGCAAACCCCTTCAGCTCCTTCAGTCCATTCTGTAACTCCTCCATTCAGGACCCCGTGATCAATTCAATGGTTGGTTGCAAGCATCCACCTCTATATATGAAAGCTTTGGCAGAGTTTCTCAGGAGACAGCTATATCAGGCTCTTGTCAGCATGCACTTCTTGGCTTCCACAATACTGTCTGCATTCGGTGACTGTATATGGGATGGATCCCCAGGTGGGGCAGTCTCTGAACGGCCTTTCCGTTAGTCTCTGCTCCACACTTTGTCTCTCTATTTCCTCCCATGAGTATTTTGTCACCCCTTCTAAGAAGGACCGAAGAAAATACCCAGAGTTTAGTATTCCTTCTTCTTGAGCTTTTGAATTGTGTTGTATTGTATCTTGGGTATTCCAAGATTTTGAGCTAATATACACTTATCAGTGAGTACATACTATGTGTGTTCTTTTGTGATTGGGTTACCTTACTCAGGATGATATTTTCTAGTTCAATCCATTTGCCTAAGAATTTCATGAATTCATTGTTTTTAATAGCTGAGTAGTACTCTATTGTGTAAATATACTATCTTAATGTTACATGAAAAATGAACCCATGAATGATGGGATGATCCTATGTGTTAGTTATTTGGCAACTTTTATAAAAGCAAACATTTAATTGGGGCTGGCTTAAAATTTCAAAAGTTTAGTCCCTTAACATCACAGCAGGAAGCACAGCAGTGTGGAAGAAGACATGATGTTAGAGGAGCCAAGAGTTTTCTGTCTTGATCTGAAGGCAGCCAGGAGGAGACTGGAATTATACACTGAATGGAGCTAAAGTCTGGGAAACCAGGAAGTCACCCACCCTGGAGTGACACACCCCTTCAACAAGGCCACACCCACTCCAACGAGGCCACACCTCCTAGTATTTACTACTACTAGGAGTGAACCTATTTGTTCATGCCATTATTTTAGATAATAAAATATATTTATCGATGAACTCCTCCCAGATGTATTGCAACCACTCAGGTAGTAAATCTCAGGATCTAAGTTACTAACTTCAGAAAAGTTAAGTTTATTCCACTTTCATATCCCTTTCACAGGAAACGTCTGCTACATTCTTAGTTTCTCCCTCTAGTGTGTTTCTAAAATGTCCATCTGGCATTTATATTTAGTTTATATACTGTACTGGTTGCTATTATTGCTTCATGTAAGTGCACCTGGCTTTACCTAAGGCTCCTTTAAACAAATAAGAATCCTTTAATTTTGATTTTATTATTGTCTATTCTATTTAAATTAATGTATGGATTCATGATTTTCTATAAAATTTAAATGTAAACAACAATGACATTATATCTGAATACCAATAAGAATGGCAAATTTTAAAAAGACTAAAAACATCAAGTGCTAGTAAGGAAGTGGAGGAAAGAACTATAGGAAGGAGAGTCTTTACAGACTGGTTATAGAAATTAGAAATTAGTATATCTCATAGTTAATCTAGGTTGACAACTGGGTGATATCTAGAATTACCTGGGAGATGGTTCATGCTTGTGGAGGATTATTCTGATTCAATTGATATGGAAAGACTCTCCCATCATGGGTGGCATCATACCCTTGGTCACATCCTATAAAACATGGAAAGAAGACAGGGAACAATGCAAAGCGTCCATCTCTCAATTTCTTGACTGTAAATGAAATGTAAATGCATTTTAATCCTGGGAATTTCCCACCATGAAGACTAAAATAAACCCTTATCTCCTTAAGTTACTTTCATCAGGTACTTTGTTGAAACTATGAGGAAATTAACTAATACAGAAAATTTGTACTGAGAAGTAGAGCTAATTGTGATTCATAGTTCTTAAGTCTTTGAAACAAATTGTTAGGAAGTATCAAAATTAACTAATACAGAAAATTTGTACTGAGAAGTAGAGCTAATTGTGATTCATAGTTCTTAAGCCTTTGAAACAAATTGTTAGGAAGTATCAAAAAGAGTTTCAGATTTCGGACCCTGAAATCCCTCAAATACTTACAGTATAAGTATAACAATAAGTTTAGCAACCCAATCTGATGACATTTTGCAAGGCAAGAAGACCTAGAGAAATTTAGGTTATAGAGGCATACATAGTTCATTAAGATTCATAGGTCTATAGGAACTCTATCAGGAATGGAGGGGGAGGGCATTTGGTGATATTTTGACTAAGAATGTGGCCTCATTCTGCTGATATATTTGAATAAAGTTTTAATTTAAAAGGAATTGGTTCAACAGAGAAAATTCCAAGGCATGAAAGCATTTGCTACTCTGAGAGAAAGCTGTAATTGTTGAGAGAAGTGTTCTGCTCTAAAGTGGTGCAGTAGGAAATGTCCCAAAGGCAAGTTTTTAACCCATGTTGGCCTCCAACTAGTGAAAATTCAAATTTTTTGGAAAAGAAACAATATGAGCTAAGAAAGAAGTTGAAGGGTTTGCTTGTTCCTCAAAAGTAAGTGTGTAGGGAAATGTTTCACAAAGATCAGTGGACAGCACATGATATAGTAGTGGTTCAATTGGGACAGTCTATATCTCAATTTGCCAGCAGAACTTGGCAGTGCTGTCAACATAGTGTAGATTTTGAAGACATAAAATAATGCAAGATTGAAAGGTCCATGGAAATTTGCTCCATTATTTCAGAGTGCTACTGAGACTAGAAATTTTGTGTTAGTATAACATAGCATGAAGCTATGTCAGTTACACTAAAGTTGCGACAGAGACCTCAGAATGCTAGAGATGTCTGGACTATGGAATACACACCAAGGAAAGTTGCAGGCATATAATATACAGTTTTTGTGAAACAGACAACATATTGGGATTGGTGGGTGTAACTTCAATTATTTTCAAACTTAATTTTTAATGATGGTTTTTAACCATTTTAACCTCCCTTCTAGCCCATCACCTACAAGAGGTAGTGGGAAAGAAAGGATATGGGGGAAGTGGGCCTATTTAGAAAGGTTCTTTGGGGGCAATTCCCATCTGTGTTATCTGGAAATTGGCAGCTCAGTTCACAGGCTAGCAGCTTGATCTACTTGCAAACACTTCATGGATACACCAAGAGTCCAATTCAGTAGAATAAGAATAAGAATTGGAATAAGAAACATGAATGAACAATGGTAGCACTACTCATCAGGAACAGGTAGGCCTCAACCTCAGCAGAGTCAGCAGGAGGAAACTGGAGGAATGCCAGGAGATATTCTCAGCTATGCCTCTCTCAGAGAACTGAAGGTCAACAAAGATGAAAGACCAAGTGTTGCACGACTAGCTCTATAAGCAAGTAAAGCTCAGCCTCTGTTACTGTCCATCCAGTCCTATTTATACCCTCCAAACATCACATGTCCTCCACAGGTCTTGCCTCAGCATGTGCACCTGTCTCAACTGACATC
Source organism: Tokudaia tokunoshimensis (assembly GCA_036184795.1). Lineage (NCBI taxonomy): Eukaryota > Metazoa > Chordata > Mammalia > Rodentia > Muridae > Tokudaia > Tokudaia tokunoshimensis. The sequence continues at coordinate 47,980,148 of BTHU01000021.1, read as the reverse complement.
ACTCTGCCAATCAACCCCAGCCCATAGAAGTGACAAGAAGCCACAGCACACCACCAGAAGTTTTTTGATACATTTCTTTCTACAGAGTCCTGATAAATGCAGCCCAACTATACAATATAAGGCCAAACAACACATGCTTGTCATTAGCAAAGAATCCTTTATCACGTGTCATTTCACATGCTTGCTTTAGCAGAATATCCTCTCTTCTGTGTCTGCTTTAGCTAAGCATTCCTTCATGAGTCTACCTTAGTCTTTCACCTGTGTTCACTTTAGAAAAACACTCCTTCATATATTTGCCCCAGCAAAACACCATCCAAGTGATTTTCCAAAGAACTCTTCCTGAAGTTTTCACTTCAGGTGGGACTACTGAAGCCCTTTCAAGTGTAATTCATTTTATTGGAAGTCATGATGCTGTGAGATTTGGCGTTTGGATCACTAATGTTTGCCCTTGCTTTGAAACAAACATCCCTTGTTATATGATGAGTTCACTTTGGGAATGGGATTTTTTAATTCTGTGCCATTGTATGGTACATAACACATGTAAGAAACTATATAACTGGACTCTCATTTTACAGAAGTTCACAGTTGAAACACTATTTGAGTCAGATGCTATGAGGATATTAGACTTTTTAAGTCTTTGAATTATTAAAAATTATGGCATTTTTTAAAGTTGGAATGTATTTTGCTCTTTGAGAAAAGCATGATAATATTCATTATTACAGTATGTGCTGGTTAGATTCTTGTCAACACAGGCTAGGGTTTTCTGGGATGAAAGAATCTCAATCAGAAAAAATGTGTCCATCAGACTGGGCTATAGACAGGTTAGTGGGACATTTTATTATTTAATGATTGACGGAGGAAAATCCATCCTGCTATAGCCAATTCTACCTCTAAGAAGGTAGTACTAGGTTGTATAAGAACTTTAACTAAGCAAGCCATGAAAACAAGTCTATAAGGGCATTCAACATGGTCTCTGCCTCCGGTACCAAGTACTGGTTCATTCTTCCCTCACGATGGGACATCCGAAAGGTGAAGAAAAAATCTTTACTCTACAAGCTGCTTTTAATCATGGTCCTTACCTCAGCAATAGAAAGCAAACTAAAACACAGAACGAAAGCCATGTTTCCTTTTTTATATTCTTAGTATTGCTAATAAGAGAGTTTAAACCCCTCAGAAAAAAGCTCGGAGAAAAGAGGGAGGGAAGGGGGCTTATGGGACTTTCGGGGAGGGAGGAAACGGGAAAGGGGAAGTGATTTGGAATGTAAATTAAAAAAATAAAATAAAATTAAATTAAAAAAAAAACAAAAAAACTTAGTGTTTCTGGGAGTGTGGGGGGGAGGGGAAATTGGGGGGGAGAACACCCTCACAGAGGTAGGAGGAGAGGGGATGGGATAGGGGTTTCTGGGAGGAGGATCAGGAAAGGGGATAACATTTAAAATGTAAATAATAAAATGTCCAATTTAAAAAAAAAAAAATAAAAGAAAAAAGCTCACAGGGTACTTTATTACACTTTGAAAGAAAAATGATACGGCAAGAAAGCTTTAAATTTTGAAAGCTACTGAGTCAAGGGAAATGGAGACAAACAACATCTTGCCTTTAGAGTTAGTTTTCAATGGCTGTGACAACACACTGTTACCAAAGCAATTTACCAAAAAAAGAATTTATCAGAAGCATTCTTACAATTTCAGAAGATATGTTTGTGACCATTATCATTGGGAGCATGGAAGAAGGTATGCAGGCATGGTGCTAGAACATTAAATAAGTTTACAGTCATATCCATAAGTGAGAGAGAGGGAAAGACAAAGAGAGGCAAACAGACACAGAAACAGAGAGAGAGACACACAGAGAGAACTAAGAAATTTCATGGGCTTTTGAAAATTTAAAGCATATCTCCTCCAACAAATCCATAGCTACTAACCCTTTGATTCCATCAACTGGGGACCAGGCATTCAAATATATGAGTCCATGGGGACTATTTTCATTCAAATCAACATAGTTATCATCCAAGAAATTGGGTAGGTTTAGCATTGTAAATATGCAAGCAGCTGCATGGCAAAGGGGCATCTTAAGAAAGAGAAGCATCAAAACATAAGAGGTAATGAAAAGATCAAGAAAAGCATAATTAGTAGGGAGAGATGCTTAGGAATTTGATAAAAGACACAACAATGAAGACAAGGAAAGAATCTGCTCTGAAAGTTCTTGTAAATTACATTGGTTTATGGTGTGTGTGTGTGTGTGTGTGTGTGTGTGTGTGTGTGTGTGTGTGTGTGTGTGTGTGTGTTTGAATCTGCATTTGTGTGAATGTGTGGGCATGTATATGGTCAGAGAATAACTTTCAAAGGAATATCTGGGTCCAGTGATTGAACTCAGGCCATCAAGTTTGGTAGAAAATTCCTCTATCAAGCAAGCCAACTCATCATCCTACACACAGAATCTAAGCAAGTATGCACTGAATGTCAACAAGCTACTATATTTTAAGAGGAACTTCTAGTAATTATAAACACTCTATATCAACATAGGAGTAATGATTCCTCACATCTTCTTAGCATGTCTTCAGAACTCATTTGACTGGTCAAGCTGGATTACAACTTAAAGAAACAGAAAATAGTATGTAATATTCTAGTCTTTTGACCAGCAAATCAAACTGCCATGTCAGTACAAACAGACAGAGTTTGCTTTTTCTTTTTGCCAGGAGACCCCAGAAGGGCAGTTGTGATGTTTTTATTTCTAGTGTTATCATAGAAATAATAAACAGAGTGTAAAGTAGGTCTTTTGTCAATGGATGTATTGCTGCATTCTCAATGCCTGCACCTAAAGGCATAATTGCATTCTAGCTATCTAACAAGACTTTGAAGACAAGGATTAGAAAGCACCATTACCTTAAAATATTTTATAAGCAGGACAGCATTGCAGATCAAAGGTTTTTTGGCTGAGTTGATGTTTATCTTTCTCTTTTGGTAGCCTTCAGAATACATTCTCATACCAAAGACACTAGAACATAAGGGTGAATGCTTTATGTAGGCACCAGCTCAACCTCTCTATGTTCAATGGTTGTGTGCTTTTAATATTCAGCAATGAAGTCTTACTGTCAATTATGGTGAGTAAGCTATTGTTTTGGCAACAGCCTCCATTATTTAGGAATTTCTATTGAACCCCTTTGGCCAACAATTCAACTGGATATATCTCAGTCTCAATACTGAAAGTTTCATTTGACGAAAAGAGATGGGCACTTTGAACTCCATCACTCTCATTATTTGATCTCTCATATGATCAACTTCATATATATTAGAAAGTTCTCACTGCGCTGGGTTTCCATATCACTCCCTAATGCCCCTCAATTCTAACTGTGTCTCTCCACATTTTCCCCCTCAACCACATATCTCCCCACCCAACCCAGCAGGAGGTCAGATGATGTTATGTTTCAAGAAGAGGAAAGTATTTTGAATGTTTTTACAACAAAGAAATAATTATAATAAAGAAAGAAATAATGAGATAGACAAATACATTTAATTCAATTAATTTTTGTGGCACTCTATGTGCACTAAATATCATAAGATGCTCTATTAGTTATGTACAGTTTATAAATTAAAACTGCAAACTGAGTTTCACATTAGTTTTTGAAAATTTATTTAGCTTACCTCTACCTTTATTAGCTCTATTCCCACCTAGTTCCTTTTTATTCTCCAAATGTTTTATTGTTCATTAAACATATTTGCTTGTATTGAATCTGTTTTGGCATGATTTGGTTCCTTTTAAGTTCCTTTGCCCTTGTCCTTGTCAGGACAGTAGTCTTTATGTTTAACTAGAAGACATGACTTTTTTTTTGTTCTCATATTCATTCTTCTCCCATTCCAAAGTATTCAAAACATTATTCCACAACAAACATTCTCTCATAATGGTAACTTAGTACTCTGGTAACACACATTTTATTGAACTAAATATTTTAGTCAAATTATATTTCAGTCAAATCATTTCTCACTTCCTCTTACATTTCTCATAAATCTTTATTGATATACTTTCATGTTCCAACCCAAAAGATAATTCCAATCCTCATTCATCTCATAACCTTTCTTGGTCCTCCTTTTTTCTTTTTGTTATTTTGTATATGTAATTACTATTTCTCATAGTATGTTACAAACATTTCATCAGAGGAATATTTATTATAGATACAATAATTTTTTATATACAATGTTTCATGCTGTTAATTAGCACAAAGATGTATGTGGCACACTAAAAGAGATGATTTTGTCAGTTTGGAAAAGGTTTCAATTTAATGTGTACCAGAGTTGCCTTTGGGCTGTAAGAAAAAAGATTGTCAATTTAGTAGTCTTTCAGAGTAAGTGACCAGTTAAAATTCTAACAGAAATTTCTGAAATAAGGACAGGGTAGGCTAATTAAGAAAAATAATAATGTGGTCAGAAAGATAAGCAGTCATGGAGATACTGCTATAAATTTCCCATTAACTAATACTGAACTTTATGAATATAATCGCTTCACTTCTTTTAAGGAAATATGAGGACCTACAAGAGGCAAAATTCAGATGATTTCTTTGTTAAGATTTCCATTAAGGGGTCCTCTGCCACAGCGAACCATCTCCAAGTGGCACAGGAAGCCAGCAATCTACCCAGCAGTGTGGAGGAATCAGCCAACACAGGTGAGACCTGCATTGCAGCACAGAGGATCCCATCTGGAACCATCTAGCAGGAGCCTCCTGGTTTCTGTGTCCAGCTTGCGGCCATCCTCTGCCATGGGGTACGATATCCAAGTGACTCACGGAGTTAGCTAACCACTCAGGAATGTAGAGAGGACCGGTAGTACAGTAGGACCACACCTGCTGCTCATAGGAAATGGTTTGAAACTCTGAAGACACAAGAGACTAGGAACAGCCTGGGACAGGAGCCTTCTGATTACCACCTGCACCCAGAGTTGATTGGGGCCCCAGAGTTACATACCCAAATACAACTATAAGAGAGAGGATCTCGCAGAAGAACTTACACAGTACTTCTTCAGTGTACACAGAGAGAACAGGTCTCCCAGGAGCACATAGGAATCACAGTCAGAGACAGCAACACCAGCTAACAACAGAGATAACCAGATGCCAAAAAGCAAATGCAAGAACACCACCAACAGAAACCAAGGCTACATGGTTCCATCGGAACCAAGTTCTCCAACAACAACATGTCCTGGATACCCCAACACACCAGAAAAGCAAAAACTGGATTTAAAATCACAGCTCATGATGTTGATGGAGGGCTTCAAGAAGGACATAAATAACTCCTTTAAAGAAATACAGGAGAGCACAAGTAAACAGGGAGAAGCCCTTGAAGAACTAAGGGAAAACACAACAAAAAGGTGAAGGAATTGAACAAAGCCATCCAAGATCTAAAGACGGAGGTAGAAACAATAAAGAAATCACAAAGGGAGACAAATCGGGACATAGAAAACCTAGGAAAGAAGTCAGGAGTCATGGATCCAAGCATCAACCACAGAATACAAGAGATAGAAGATAGAATCTCAGATACCAAAGATACCATAGAAAGCATTGATACAAGAGTCAAAGAAAATAAAAAATGCAAAAAGCTCCTGACCCAAAACATCCAGGAAATCCAGGACAAAATGAGAAGACCAAACCTAAGGATTATAGGTATAGAAGAGAGTGACAATTTCCAACTTAAAAGGCCAATAAATGTCTTCAAAAAATTATAGAAGAAAACTTCCCTAACCTAAAGAAGAGATGACTATGGACATACAAGAAGCCCACAGAACTCCAAATAGATTTGACCATAAAAGAAATTCCTCCCGTCACATAATAATTAAAACACCGAATATACTAAACAAAGAAAGAATATTAAAAGCAGTAAGGGAAAAATGTCAAGAAACATATAAAGGTAGACCTATCAGAATTACACCAAACTTCTCACCAGAGACTATGAAAGCCAGAAGATCCTGGGCAGATGTCGTACAGACCCTAAGGGAACACAAATGTCAACCCAGACTGCTATATCCAGCAAATCTCTTAATTATCATAGATGGAGAAACCAAGGTATTTCATGACAAAACAAATTTACACAGTATCTTCCCACAAATCCAGTCTTTGAAAGGATAATGAATGGAAAATACCAACAAAGGTAGAGAAACTATACACTAGAAAGAGCAAGAAATTAATCTTCTTCCAACAAACCCAAAAAAGATAACCACACAAGCATAAAAATTACACCAAAAATAGCAGGAAGCAACAATCACTTTTCCTTAATATCTCTTAACATCAATGGACTCAATTCCACAATAAAAAGACATACACTAATGGATTGGATACTTTAATAAGACTCAACGTTTTGCTGCATACAGGAAACACATTTGAGTGACAAAGACAAACGCTACCTCAGAGTAAATGCCTGGAAAACTGTTTTCCAAGTGAATGGTCCCAGGAAACAAGCTGGAGTAGCCATTCTAATATCCAATAAAATAGAATTTCAACCAAAAGTCATCAAAAAAGAAATACTCATTAAAGGAAAAATCTACCCGGAAGAACTCTCAATTTTGAACATCTATGCTCCAAATACAAGGGTACCCTCATTTGTAAAAGAAACCTTACTAAAGCTTAAAGCACACATCACACTCCACACAATAATTGTGGATGACTTCAACACCCATTCTCCTTAATGGAAAGATAAGGGAAACACAAACTAAATGGAGACACAGGGAAACTAACAGAAGTTTTGGACCAAATGGATTTAATAGATATCTATATAACATTTCATTCTAAATCAAAAGACTATACCTTCTTCTCAGCACCTCATGGTATGTTCTCCAAAACTGATCATATAATTGGACACAAAACAGACCTCAACAGATATAAGAAAATCGAACTAATCCCATGCCTCCTATCAGATCATTATGGATTTAGGATGGTCTTCAATAGCAACAAAAACAACAGAAAGCCCACATACACATGAAAGCTGAACAATGATCTGCTCAATGATACCATGGTCAAGGAAGAGATAAGAAAAGAAATCAAAACCTTTTTATAATTTAATGAAAAGGAAGACACAACATGAATGGGACACAATGAAAACAGTGCTAAGAGGAAAACTCATAGGTCTGAGTGCCTCCAAAAAGAAGCTGGAGAGCGCATACACTAGCAGCTTAACAGCACACCTGAAAGCTTTAATGCTTTAGAGCAGAAAGAGCTAATACACAAAAGAGGAGTAGAAGGCAGGAAATCATCAAATTCAGGGCTGAAATTAACCAAGTAGAAACAAAAAGAATTGTTCAAAGAATCAACAAAACCTGGAGCTGGTTCTTTGAGAAAATCAGCAAGATAGACAAACCTTTAGCCAGATTAACCAGAGGGCACAGAGACAGTATCCAAATTAACAAAATCAGAAATGAAAAGGGAGAAATAACAACAGAGACTGAATAATTTCAAAAAATCATTAGATCCTACTACAAAAGTCTATACCCAACAAAACTGAAAAATCTGGAGGAAATGGACAATTTCCTAGACAGATACCAACTACCAAAGTTTAATCAGGATCAGATAGACCATCTGTCTAAGTCAGGGTTTCTATTCCTGCACAAATATTACAACCAAGAAGGAAGTTGGGAAGGAAAATGTTTATTCAGCTTACAGTCCCAAATAACTGTTTATCACCAAAAGAGGTCAGGACTGGAACTCAAGCAGGTCAGGAAGCAGGAGCTGAAGCAGAGGCCATGGAGGGATGTTCTTACTGGCTTGCTTCCCCCAGCTTGCTCAGCCTGCTTTCTTATAGAACCCAAGAGTACCAGCCCAGGGATGGTACCACCCACAAGGAGCCCTCCCCCCTTGATCACTAATTGAGAAAATGTACCACAGTTGGATCTCATGGAGGCATTTCCCAAACTGAAACTTCTTTCTCTATGATAACTCCAGCCTGTGTCAAGTTGACACAAAAAAGCAGCCAGTACACCATCTAAATGGTCCCATAACCCCTAAAGAAATAGAAGTGGTCATTGACAGTCTCCAACCAAAAAAAGCACAGGACCAGAAGGTTTTAGTGCAGAATTCTATCAGACCTTCAAAGAAGACCTAACACCAATACTCTTCAAACTATTCCACAAAATAGAAACAGAAGGAACACTACCTAACTCGTTCTATGAAGCCACAATTTCACTGAAAACAAAACTGCACAAAGATCCAACAAAGAAAGAGAACTTCAGACCAATTTCCCTTATGAATATTGATGCAAAAATACTCAATAAAATTCTTGCCAAGCAAATCCAAGAGCACATCAAAACCATCATTCACAAAGATCAAATAGGCTTCATCCCAGGGATGCAGGGATGGTTCAGTATATGGATATCCATCAATGTAATCCACTACATAAACAAACTCAAAGAAAAAAAGCCACATGGTCATTTCACTAGATGCTGGAAAAGAATTTGAAAAATTCAGCATCATTTCATGTTAAAGATCTTGGAATGAACAGGAATTCAAGGCCCATACCTAAACATAGTAAAAGCTATTTACAGCAAACCAGTAGCCAACATCAAACTAAATAGAGAGAAACTTGAAGCAATCCCAGTAAAATCAGGGACAAGACAAGGCTGCCCTCTCCATATTTTTTTCAATATAGAGCTTGAAGTTCTAGCTACAGCAATTAGATAGCAAAAGGAATTCAAAGGGATACAAATTGGAAAGAAAGAATTCAAATTATCACTATTTGCAGATGATATGATAGTATATTTAAGCGACCCAAAAAAAAACTCCACCAGAGAACTCCTACAGCTGATAAACAACTTCAGCAAAGTGGCTGGATATAAAACTAACTCAAGCACATCAGTAGCCTTCTTATACTCAAAGGATAAACAGGCTGTGAATGAAATTAGGGAAATGACACCCTTCCCAATAGCCACAAACAATGTAAAGTATCTTGATGTGACTCTAACCAAACAAGTGAAAGATCTGTATGACAAGAACCTCAAGTATCTGAAGAAAGAAATCGAAGACCTCAGAAGATGGAAAGATATTCCATGCTCATGGATTGGCAGTATTGATACAGTCAAAATGGCCATCTTGCCAAAAGCAATATACAGATTCAATGCAAACTCCATCAAAATCCCAACTCAATTCTTCATAGAGTTAGAAAGTGCAGTTCTCAAATTCATCTGGAATATGAAAAAAAAAACAGGATAGCTACAAATATTCTCAACAGTAAAAGAACTTCTTGAGGAATCCGTATCCTCGATCTCAAGCAGTACTACAGAGCAATACTGTTAAAATCTGCATGATATTGGAACAGTGACAGACCAGTAGATCAATGGAACAGAATTGAAGACCCAGAAAAGAATCCACACATCTGTAGTCACTTGATCTTTGACAAAGGAGCTACAACCATCTAGTGGAAAAAAGATAGCCTTTTCAACAAATGGTTCTGGTTCAACTGGAGGTCAAAATGCAGAAGAATGCAAATCAATCCATTCTTATCTCCTTGTACTAAGCTCAAGTCCAAGTGGATCACAGACCTCCACATAAAACCAGAAACACTGAAACTAATAGAAAAGAAACTGGGGAAGAGCCTTGAGCACACAGGCACAGTGGAAAATTTCCTGAACAGAACACCAATAGCTTACGCTCTAAGATCAAGAATTGGCAAATGGGCAGTTGGGACCTCCAGGCTCTGGGACAGACAGGCATAATAGTGCTTGGGTCTCAGGCAGCTTTTGTGTATTGTGCTCCCAAGAGCTGGTCAGGTCTGCAGTAACCGACACACCAGCTCTGCTGTGGGACTTCTGCCTTGCAGAGGGTGCCCTGCTCTGGGAGAGATCACACAGTCTGCACAGGGCGGGAGCCTACAAGCTTCCCTTTGGCGACTTCTGTTCCAGGATCGACTGCACTGAGGAGACAAGTACCCAGGTTATCCCCAATATAACATTGCTTGGGACACAGCCTGTTGGACTTCCATCCGGGCCCAAGAGCAGGACAGTCATCTGGGCGCCAGCTCTGCTGTGGGCCATCTCCACTGCAGAGTGATCTGCACCGAGAGAGTGCAGAGTGCACTTCTCCATCTTTGCTCCAGCAACAGGGCATTTAGAACCTCCAGGCTCTGGGACAGACAGGCGTAATATCGCTTGGGTCTAAGGCAGCTTGTATGTACCCTGCTCCCAAGAGCTGGGCAGGTCTGCAGTAACCAACACACCAGCTCTGCTGTGGGACTTCTGCCCTGCAGAGGGACCCCTGCTCCCCCCCCCCGGGAGAGATCACACACCGCTGCACAGGGCAGGAGCCTACCAGCCTCCCTTTGGAGACCTCTGCTCCAGGAGTCCACTATGCTGAGCCTTTGGATGTGCAGGGATTCCTCAATATAACATCACTTGGGGCAAGGCACATCAGGGCTCCACAGTAACTCAGGAGCAAGGCAGGCCCCAGAAATCGGTGCCAGGGGAATCCCGGTAATCCAGGGGGGTCAGAAATAGCTTTGCAGGCTCACAGGAGGTCCAACTCACAGTCAGTGATAGCAGGACCAACTAACACCAGAGGTAACCAGATGGCAAAAGGCAAACGTAGGAACATTACTAACAGAAATTGAAGTAATACGACACCATCCGAACCCAACTCTCCAACAGCAGCAGTTCCTGGATACCCCACCACACCGGAAAGACAAGATCTGGATTTAAAATCACTTCTCATGATGCTATTAGAGGATTTCAAGAAGGACACAAATAAATCTAATAAAGAATTACAGGAGATCATGAATCAATGTTTAGAAGCCCTTGCAAAAGAAACTCAAATATCGCTTAGAGAAATGCAGGAGAACATGGGTCAATAGATGGAGGCCCACGAAGAGGCAACACATAAATCGCTTAAAGAAATGAATCAACAGGTAGATGCACTTTCAAAGGAATCACAAAAATTGCATGAAGAAATGCAGAAGAATCTGGGTCAACAGATGGATGCCCATAGGGAGGCAACATAAAAATTGCTTAAAGAAATGAATCAACGGATAGATGCCCTTACAAAGGAAACACTAGAATTGCTTAAAGAAATGCAGGAGACAATGGATCAAAAAATGGAAGTTCATGAGGAGGAAACACAAAAATCGCTTAAAGAAATACAGGAGAACTTGGGTCAACAGGCAGAAATCCTGAAAGAGGAAACGCAAAAATACCATAAAGAAATACAGGAAAATACAAACAAACAAGTGAAGGATCTCAGCAAATCCATCCAGGATCTAAAAAAGGAAGTAGAAACAACTAAGAAATCACAAAGGGAGACAACTTTGGAGATAGAAAACCTTGGGAAGAAATCAGGAGTCATAGATGAAAACATCAACAATAGAATACAGGAGATGGAAGAAAGAATCTCAGGTGCTGAAGATACCATAGAAAGCATTGACTCAACAGTCAAAGAAAATGCAAAATGCAAAAAACTTGTAACCCAAAACATCCAGGAAATCCAGGACACAATGAGAAGACCAAACCTAAGGATTATAGGTATAGATGAGAGTGAAGATTTGCAATGTAAGGGCCGGTAAATATCTTCAACAAAATTATGGAGGAAAACTTCCCTAACCTAAAGAGAGAGATGCTGATGAACATACAAGAAGCCTACAGAACTCCAAACAGACTGGACCAGAACAGAAATACCTCCCATCACATAATAATCAAAACATCAAATGTACTAAACAAAGAAAGAATAATAAAAGTAGTAATAGAAAAAGGCCAAGTAACATACAAAGGAAGACCTATCCGAATCACACAAAACTTCTCACCAGAGACTATGATAGCCAGAAGATGCTGGGCAGATCTCATGCAGATACTAAGAGAAGACAAATGCCAGCCTAGACTACTATACCCAGCAAAACTCTCAATGACCATACATGGAGAGACCAAGATATTCCATGATAAAACCAAGTTTTCACAATATCTTTCCACAAACCCAGCCCTGGAAAGGATAATAGGTGGAAGCCGCCAATACAAGGAGAGAAACAACACCCTGGAAATAATGAGATAGTAACCTTCTTGCATCAAACCCAGAAGTAGATAACCACACAAACACAAAGATAGCGTCAAGAATAGCAGGTGGCAATAATCACTATGCATTAATCTCTCTTAATATCAATGGTCTCAATTCCCCAATAAAAAGACATAGACTAACAGACTGGATACATAAACAGGTCTCAGCATTTTGCTGCGTGCAGGAAACACACCTCAGTGTCAAAGACAAACATTACCTCAGAGTAAAAGGCTGGAAATAAATTTTACAAGCAAATGGTCCCAGGAAACGAGCCAGAGTAGCCATCCTAATATCAGATAAAATTGACTTTCAACCTAAAGTCATCAAAAAAGACACAGAAGGACACTACATACAGATCAAAGGAAAAATCCATCAAGAAGAACTCTCAATTCTGAATATCTATGCTCCAAATGCAAGGGCACCCTCATTCCTAAAAGAAACTTTACTAAAGTTCAAAGCACACATTGCACCTCACGCAATAATAGTGAGTGACTTCAACACCCTGCTCTCTGAAATGGATTTTTCAGGAAAGCAGAAACTAAACAGGGACACAGTGAATCTAATTGAAGTCTTGGACCAAATAGAACTAACAGATATATATATAGAACATTTTATCCTAGAGCAAAAGAATACACCTTCTTCTCAGCACCTCATGGTACCTTCTCCAAAATCGACCATATAATTGGTCACAAATCAGACCTCAACAGATATAAGAAGATAGAACTAATCCCATGCCTCCTATCAGATCACTATGGAATAAGGGTGGTCTTCAATGGCAAAAAAACAACAGAAAACCCACATACACATGGAGGCTGAACAATGCTCTACTCAATGATTACTTGGTCAAGGAGGAAATAAAGAAAGAAATCAAAGACTTTTTTAAATTTAATGAAAATGAAGGCACAACATACCCTAATTTATGGGACACAAAGAAAGAAGTGCTAAGAGGAAAATTCATAGCCCTGAGTGCCTCCAAAAAGAAACGGGAGACAGCATACACTAGCAGCTTAATGGCATACCTGAAAGCCCTGGAACAAAAAGAAGCAAATACATCCAAAAGGAGTAGAAGGCAGGAAATCATCAAACTCAGGGCTGAAATCAATCAAGTAGAAACAAATAAAACCATACAAAGAATCAACAAAATGAGGAGTTGGTTCTTTGAGAAAATCAACAAGATAGATAAGCCCTTAGCCAAACTAGCCAGAGGGCACAGAGACAGTATCCAAATTAATAAAATCAGAAATGAAAAGGGAGAGATAACAACAGAGACTGAGGAAATTCAAAAAATCATCAGATCCTACTACAAAAACCTGTATTCAACACAACTAGAAAATCTCGAGGAAATGGACAATTTCCTAGACAGATACCAAATACCAAAATTAAATAAGGATGAAATAGACCATCTAAACAGTCCTATAACCCCTGAAGAAATAGAAGTCATCATTGGAAGACTTCCAACCAAACCAAGCACAGGTCCAGATAGTTTTAGTGCAGAATTCTATCAGACCTTCAAAGAAGACCTAACACCAATACTCTTCAAACTATTCCACAAAATAGAAACAGAAGAAACACTACCCAACTCATTCTATGAAGCCACAATTACACTAATACCAAAAGCACACAAAGATCCGAAAAAGAAAGAGAATCTTAGGCCAATATCTCTTATGAATATCAATTCAAAAATACTCAATAAAATTCTTGCCAACCGAATCCAAGAACACATCAAAACGATCATTCACCACGATCAAGTAGGCTTCTTCCCAGGGATGCAGGGATGGTTCAATATAAGTAAGTCCATCGATGTAATCCCCTACATAAACAATCACAAAGAAAAAAACCGCATGGTCATCTCATTAGATGCTGAGAAAGCATTTGACAAAATTCAGCATCCTTTCATGCTAAAGGTCTTGGAAAGATCAGGAATTCGAGGCCCATATCTAAACATAGTAAAAGCAATTTACAGCAAACCGGTAGCCAACATCAATCTAAGTGGACTGAAATTTGAAGCAATCCCATTAAAATCAGGGACTAGACAAGGCTGCCCTCTCTCTCCATATCTTTTCAATATAGTACTTGAAGTTCTAGCTAGAGCAATTAGACAACAAAAGGAGCTCAAAGGGATACAATTTGGAAAGAAAGAAGTTAAACTATCACTATTTGCAGACGATATGATAGTATACTTAAGTGACCCAAAGATCTCCACCAGAGAACTCCTACAGCTGATAAACAACTTCAGCAAAGTGGCCGGATATAAAATCATCTCAGGCAAGTCAGTAGCCTTCCTATACTCAAAGGATAAGCAGGCTGAGAAAGAAGTAAGAGAAATGATACCCTTCACGATAGCCACAAACAATGTAAAGTATCTTGTTGTGTCTCTAACCAAACAAGTGAAACATCTGTATGACACGAACTTCAAGTCTCTGAAGAAAGAAATTGAAGAAGACTTCAGAAGATGGATAAATTTGCCATGCTCATGGATTGACAGGATTAATATAGTAAAAATGACCATCTTGCCAAAAGCAATATACAGACAGATTCAAGGCAATCCCCATCAAAATCACAATTCATTCTTCATAGACTTAGAAAGAGCAATTCAAAAATTCATCTGGAATAACAGAAAACTCAGGATAGCTAAATCTATTCTCAAGAGTAAAAGAACTTCTGGGGGAATCAATATCCCAGACCTCAAGCTGTACTAAAGCCCAATAGTGTTAAAAACCGCATTGTATTGGTACAGTGACAGGCATGTAGATAAATGGAACAGAATTGAAGACCCAGAAATGAATGCACACTCCTATGGTCACTTGGTCTTTGACAAAGTAGCTAAAACCATCCAGTGGTAAAAAGATAGCCTTTTTAACAAATGGTGCTGGCTCAACTGGAGGTCAACATGCAGAAGAATGAAAATTGACCCATTCTTATCTCCTTGCACTAAGCTCAATTCCAAGTGGATCAAGGACCTCCACATAAAACCAGACACTCTGAAACTAATAGAAAGAAACTAGGGAAGAACCTTGAACATATGGGCACAGGGGAGAATTTCCTGAACAGAACTCCAATAGCTTATGCTCTAAGATCAAGAATTGACAAATGGAACCTCATTAAATTACAAAATTTTTGCAAGGCAAAAGACACTGTCAAAAAGACTAAGCGGCATCCAACTAACTGGGAAGTGATCTTTACCAACCCTACATCCGACAGAAGGCTAATATCCAATATATACAAAGAACTCAAGAAGTTAAACTCCAGAGAGGCAAGTAACCCTATTAAAAAATGGGGTACATAGCTAAACAAAGAGTTCTCACTTGAAGAATATCTAATGGCTGAAAAGCACCTAAAGAGATGTTCATCATCCTTAGTCATTAAGGAAATGCAAATCAAATCAACCCTGAGAGTCCATCTCACACCAGTCAGGATGGCTAAGATCAAAAACACAGGAGACAGCAGTTGTTGGTGAGGATGTGGAGAAAGAGGAACACTCCTCCACTGCTGGTAGGATTCCAAGCTGGTACAACCACTCTGGAAAGCTGTCTGGCAGTTCCTCAGAATACTGGGCATGAGACTCCCAGAGGATCCGGCTATACCACTCCTGGGCATATACCCAGAGGCTTTACCTGCATGTAATAAGGACACATGCTCCACTATGTTCATAGCAGCCTTATTTATAATAGCCAGAAGCTGGAAAAAACCCAGATGTCCCTCAACGGAGGAATGGATTTAGAAGATGTGGTATATTTACACAATGGAATACTACTCTGCAATTAAAAACAATGAATTTACGAAATTCCTAGGCAAATGGTCAGAACTTGAAAATATCATCCTTAGTGAGGTAACTCAATCACAAAAGAACACACATGGTATGCAGTCACTGATAAGGGGATATTAACCCAGAATTTTGGAATACCCTAGACACAATTCGCATATCAATAGATTTCCAAGAAGATGGAATTAGATACCCCTGGTCCTAGAAAGACTAGATGTAGGAGAATGCCAGAACAGAGAAAAAGAGGGGATTGAATGGGGAAAAGAGGGAGGGAAGGGGGCTTATGGGACTTTCGGGAGGGAGAAAACGGGAAAGGGGAAATGATTTTGAATGTAAATTTAAAAAAAACCTTAGAAAATAAAATAAAATTAAAAAAATAAATAAAAACATGATAAATATATATATAAAAAGAATTGACAAATGGAACCTCATGAAATTACAAAGTTTCTGTAAGGCAAAGAACACCGTCAAAAGGACAAAATGGCAAGCAACAAATTGGGAAAAGATCTTTACCAACCCTACATCCGACAGAGAGCTAATATCCAGGATATACAAAGAACTCAAGAAGTTAGATTCCAGAGAACCAAATAACCCCTTTAAAAAATTGGATACAGAGCTAAACAAAGAATTTTCACCTGAAAATATTGAATGACTGGGAAGCACCTAAAGAAATGTTCAACATCCTTAGTCATCAGGGAAATACAAATAAAAACAACCCTGAGATTTCACCTCACACCAATCAGAATGGCTAAGGTAAAAAACTGAGGAGACAGCAGGTGCTGGTGAGGATGTGGAAAAAGAGGAACACTCCTCCAATGCTGCTGGGATTGCAAGCTGGTACAACCACTCTGGAAAGCAGTCTGGTGGTTCCTCAGAAAACTCGGCATAATACTAATGGAGGACCCAGATCTACCACTCCTGGGCATATATCCAGAGGATTCTCCAGCATGCAATAAGGACACATGCTCCACTATGTTCATAGCAACCTTATTTATAATAGCCTCAAGCTGGAAAGGACCCATTTGTCTCTCAACAGATTAATGGATACAGAAAATGTGGTATATTTACACTATTGAATACTTCTCAGCTATTAAAAACAATGAATTTATAAAATTTTTAGGCAAGTGGGTGGAACTTGAGATTGTCATCCTGAGTGAAGTGACCCATTCACAAAAGTACACACATGGTATGCACTCACTGATAAGCAGATATTAACCCAGAAGCTTGGAATACCCAAGAAACAATTCACATATCTAATGATGCCCAAGAAGAAGGAAGGAGAGGCCCCTGGTCCTTGAAATGCTCAGTGAAGAAGTGTAGGGGAATACCAGGACAGGGAAGGGGAACAAGGGGAGGTAAGAGGGCTTATGGGATTTTCAGGTAGGGGGGATCCAGGAAAGGGGAAATCATTTGAAATATAAATAAAGAATATATCTAATAAAAAAGATTTTAAAAGATATTCATTACAGGCTATTTTAGTGAAATGACATTTTAAAAATGAATTTATGCAATTTTCTCACTTTGTAAATGAAGAAGCAGCATTCTGAAGAGTCACAGAATGTTTTAGTCTGCTTCTTTGTATTTCTGCTCAGGTAAGCATTCCTATTTGGTCCATACTTAAGCCTTTTTATATTGAACATATTAATTAATTCATTAGTCTTATTTCTCAATTTAGAATGCCTTACTTGGAAGATGAACAGAAATATGTTTTTTCACTTTTCGACTATAATCAAAAACTCATCCTTAATCATTTTTTTCTCATAACCAATCAGGATAGTAAGTAAATAGAATGAATTGTCAACAATCCTTTTTTAGCTACTTATAAGTTATTTTAGTGAAAATCAACTACTTCTTGTGAAATAATCCATTGATCTATACATTCATTTTAATGATTATGCATTTTCTCCAGAAATGACTGCAACTGGCTTGGCCTAATCTAATTAATGTGATCAGTGTTGAACCAGACTGGATCTTGTGTCAGATGGACATAGAAGAATGTATCCTTGGGGGATGAGATTTCTATCTTCTAGGTGACAGTGTTCCTACAAGGAAGTAATACATTGGATGGCCATATATTCAGGAATGGGAAGCCCTCTCAAGACAGCTTTTAGAAGCATTTACATGGAATGGAAGAGACAAGGACCAGGACCAAGGACCAGAGAGTCTGTAATTAGATGAGTATGACAGAACTGCCATGACTACACTCCACAGAAACCTCAATTTCAGGATCCATGGAAAGAGGTAAAAATATATTTTATAAGAACTAGAAAAAATTAAGTAATAAAGTCAGTTGACCAGGAACAATTCAGAGTAGATAACCACATAAACTAAAAGAGCAGAGCCACCTACATTTTCTCCCAGATATATTTGTCAGTTGGCTGACCAAAAAATGGGCAAATGATTCTGATGTAGGATAAGCAAAATCAATTAGAAATCATATTTACCTTAAAATCTACTGATAAGTAACTATCATAAACAAAATCACAAGAACAAATTAAAAATGATTAATAGACAATGTATTGGCAAACAACACATTAATCATATGTGAAATATTGGAGTAAAAATTTTTATCAGTAAGAATATGTATGTAGTAAATTCAAAACATAAAAATAATTATTTAAAATATTTTATTATCTTTATAATTAGTGATATTTGGTTTTTTATATGTCCAATATTAAAACTATTAGTTAATATAATTTCACTTTTTTACTTCTTATGAAATATTTCTCTAATATGCTCCATAAATATTATATAAAGGGGTGCCTTAAAGATAATTAATAAAATATCTTGAATATGGTGCATGACTTGTAAAATACTTACCTTTCAAAAGTATCTGTTTTCAAGAATTAAGAATAATGTAGATGATTGTCATTACCAAGTATTCTTGTCTGTATGTGTAATGGATGATTGTTAATCAGTTACTGGCAGAAGTGCCAGGGCGGGGTGTCATTGTAGTGTGCTGTTAAGAATGAATGCCAGGAATGAAATATGATTTTAAAATGTGCTTATTGGTGTCTAAATTTCATAAACCATAAAAGTTCAAGTGGCTTTTAGAAATGTTGAATACTACCATCAAACTTGATATCTAGACTTAAAAAGTTGGAACTTCTTTTGGGGAGAATTGATTGAACTACATATCTGAGAATTGCTATTTAGGGAAAATGATATTCAGAGATTTGGAAGTCTTTGATTAGCATTTTTGTATCAACAAGCACATGAAACAGGTAGGTCGCCTGCTTATAGACATCCCCACTCTCTTAGTGATACCCTTTCTGTAGTCCTTACCACCTTGTTGCTGTCTCCTGTCCCTCAACTATGAGACGGAGACCCCTGCCTGAAAAGAGTTCATACTGGCAATGAGAACCCTAGTTATACCACCACCAGCCTACGGACTTCTCCACTCCCTAGTCACTCCAACCCTTGACATTTTTCCAGTCCCCCTTTTCATTCACATTTCCATGTCTTGACCCCTAAATGGGACAAGGAAATCCTGCTCACTCAGAGGCCACTCCACCTAACAGAGCTCCAAGTAGTCTACTCACAGACCTCTGCAAATCTCTCTTTGCCCATCCATCCTATACCCAGTCCTCACTCTCCTCATTGTCATATTGTCATTTCCCTGTTCCATCTCAAGGAAACCCCCTCCCTGCTTAACTAGAGGCCACATAGTAAAAAATTGACATTGTACCAAAAGTAATCTATGTATTCAGCACATTCCCTTTAGAGTTCCAACACAACTCTTTGAAGATCTTGAAAGCACAATATTCAACTTTATATGGAAAATCAAAAATTCTAGAATAGCTAAAACAATCCTGAGCAGTAAAATAACTTCTGAAGGTATCACCATCCCTGATTTCCAGATGTAGTGTAAAAAAAAAAACAGACATACTGAACAGTTGAATTGAGTTGAAGACCCAAACAAATGAGTATGCCCAAACAGAGACAGACTAATTTTTAAAAATAAACCAAAAGGACACCATCAGAAAAAAATGAAAGTATCTGCAATAAGTACTGTTGATCAGACTGTATATCTGCATTTAGAAGAATGCAAATAGATCCACATTAGTTACCCTGTACAAACTCATGTCTAAGTGGTTCAAAGACCTCAACATTAAACCAGATACACTGAACCTGACAGAACAGAAAGTAGGGAATAATCTTGAACATGTTGGGACAGGAGCCAACTCCCTAAGCAGAATACCCATAGCACAGGCACTAATAACAACAATTAATAAATAGGGCTTCATGAAAGAGAAAAGTTCCTGTAAGTCAGACACTATCAAAACAACAAAATGACAGCCTACAGAATAGGAAGATTTTCACCAACTCAACATCAGATAGAGGGCTAATATCCAAAATATTCTTAAGAAATTAGATATCAAAATGCCAAGACAACTAATTTAAAAATGGGGTACTGATCTAAACATAGAATCCGTAAGAGAGGGATTTCACATGACTGAAAAACACTTAAAGAAGTGTACAACATGCTTAGTCATAAGGGAAATGTAAATTAAAATTCATCTGAGATAACACACTCTACCCCTTTCAGAATGCCTAAGATCGGTAATACAAGTGACAATTCATGCTGGGTGAGGAAGTGGAGCAAGAGGAACACTTCTCCATTGCTAGACAGAGTGTAAACTTGTACAGTCACTACAGAAATCAATGTGCCATTCCTCAGAAAATTGAAAATTGGTCTATTTCAAGTTCCAGGTATACCACAATTGGACATATATCTAAGACACTCCATCCACAAGGACATTTGCTCAATTATGTTCATAGTAGGTTTATTCGTAACAGCCAGAAACTTGAAACAACCTAGATGTTTCTCAACTGTAAAATGGATCAAACCTTTGTTACACTTGCATAATGGAGTATTACTCACCTGTTTCAAAACAAATCAAAAACAAAAACAAAACAAAGGCAAGACATGATGACATTTGCAGGCAAATGGATGGAGCATTAGAAAATCATCCCAAGTGAGGTAATCTAGACCCAGAAAAACAAACATATGTATTCACTTATAAATTCATATAAGCTGTTTAAGAAAATGATAATCATACTACAATCCACAGATGCAGAGTCTAAGGAAGATAGAAGATCTCTGTAAAGGGAAACTAGAATAGATTTTTGCATGTGCCTGGAGGCAGGTGGGAATAGGAACAGAGGGATCAGGTGGACAGGTAGGAATGGAGAAAGAGGGTACGAGGAGAGACTCCTAGAATTAAGGTCCATTTTGAAGATGATATAGAAACATAGTATAGTAGATACTCACAGGATTCTATAAGGGTGATCTTAGTAAAGACTTCTAGTATTAGAGAATATGCACCCTGAACTGGCCGTCTTCTATAAACAGGCAAGGTTTCTAGTGTTGGAACTGGGACACCAACCATTCACAAAACTTTTGACCTACACTCTTTTCTGCCTGTTTGGAACAATAGAGACACAGACATGTAAGAATGGCTAACGAATGAGTGGTAAATTTGTGGTCCTTGCCTGGAGAGTGGACCCATCCCCTACATTTCCTTAATGAACAGAAACCAGAGGCTGGATAATCCAGAGAATGATTCTCAATGATATTCTGCCATACTCATAAACTGGTGCCTACCCAATCACCATCAGAAAGCCTTCCTCAGGTAGCTGATGTACTTGATGGGAGCAGATGCCTAGACTCACAGTCAAACATTAGGCAGAGTTCAGGGAATCTGAAAGGAGGGTAAGAAGGACTGTAGAAGTCAGAGGGGTCGAGGACACCATGACTACATGGCATACAGAATCAACCAAGTGGGTCTCATAGGATTTCACAGACTGAAGTAGCAATCATGGAGCCATCATGGGTCTGTTCTAGGTCCTCTGTGTATATATATTATATATATTATGCTTATTCAGTTGGTATTTTTATGAAATTCTTAACAGTGGGTTTAGGGTGTGTCTCTGAGTTTTGGCCTGCTTTGGGACCCTTTTCCTCCTACTGGGTTACCTTGCCCAAACTTGATATGAAGGTTTGTGCCTAGTCTTATTGTATCTTATTATACCATGTCCCAGTCCCACCACAGGAAGCCTTGATGACAAGTTCAGGCTCTATGATGTGTTTTGTAAAGCCAATGACATGTTTTATAGAGAGCAGTATGGTTGGAGGAGATGCCTCAGTGGGCCCATGCTGAGGCATCTCTACCCCTGAGGTACCAAATAGTTGGGTGTAGTATAGACTAGAGTTTATTTGGGGAAACAGAAAGAGGTTTGAGAAAGGAGTAGAGACAGAGAAAGAGAGGGGAGAGAGGGGAAGTGGAGAGAAAGAGATGAGAAGGGACCATCTAGGAACATGTGGAGAGAAAAGAGGGGAGGGGGAAGGGAGAGAGAGAGAAAGGGTAAAAGAGAGCAAAAGAGGACAGAGAGAGAAAAGGGTCAGAAAGAGAGAGTTAAGGGAGGTTAAACAGTCCCTTTTATAGCATGCCAGGCTTACCTGGCTGTGGCTAGGTAACTGCTGGGCAGAGCCTAGAAAGAATGCTAAGGTTCTAACACACTGTACCTTCCATTTCTATGAGATCTTACTAGGACCAACTTTATAAAACCCTGAGAGTTCCTATTATACTTTGTTTTTAAGGTACTATGGCCTAGTTTATGATAACAGCAGTAAAACTAAGAATTAGATTGGATGGAAGCTACACCAGTATCACTGGAAGTAACACTTGATTGCAATAAGTTTCCTGCTTATATGCTTGGGTGCCAGAACATTACTCCCCCTTTAAAAGTCAGTCAATAAATTATCTCCATTAAATTGAGCTACAAATTATGTATAAATTTGTTAGGATATTTAGCTATTTATGGGTCTTACAAATCAGATGGATATAGGTTTAAGCCTCTGTCATTCTCCATGCAATTTATGTGGAATGGGGATTTTGACAACTTTCCTAAGACTCACATCTCTCATCTGTATTTGAAATTTGCTAAGTTTTATTTCATTTAGTTGGTATGATGATTCTGTAATATAAAATACGTTAGTACTGAATTGTTTGATCTACCTAGAATTCCATCACATTCTTCTACAATAGCTGGAATGATTAAATGTAGAAAATACAGTTAATATCCCTTGACGGAAGGAAGGAAGGAAGGAAGGAAGAAAGAAAGAAAGAAAGAAAGAAAGAAAGAAAGAAAGAAAGAAAGAAAGAAAGAAAGAAAGAAAGAAAGAAAGAAAGAAAATAAGAACTCTCCTTCAAAAACAAAGGGGCTTTTCTGAGCAGACATGCTCATCAAGAGAAAAGACTGGGGATCTCTTCAGGCAGAAAACCCCTGACTGTTTTAAGTTCAAGTCCTTCTGGAGAACTCTTAGTTTTGCTCAGTGAACCACAAAATTAAAGCACCATCGAAAAAAGCCAGGATAGCTACAGTGCCAAAATATGTATCCCACAAAAGCAAACAGCTTCAAACTTACTGTGTTTACAAAAAGGTTTACCCAATGAAATAAATGAAAGCTTCATAATCTAAGAAAGATTTAAGTTAACCAATACATTTCTATTGTTCTGCCTCTTTTAGTGGATGTTGAGGGAATTGGCACTTTCTGAAGAAAATATGATAATTTGTCTTTGAATAGAGCACTTTATTCCATTAATTTCTGCAATTGTAGTAGGAGATAAGATTTAAGACATTGACTAACTGAAAATTAAGTTTTCTTTAAAAAAAAGAAAAAAAAAGAAACAAAGAATAGCTTATGTCATTTTCTCTGGCAAGTATGCTAAATTTGCTTTTATATAACCATCTTAAAAACCTCTTAGTGTCATTTATATGCTCTTAATCATATTGAATTTGTCTTTATAGTTATGGTAAGACAGTCTTTTTAAGCCACATGTGGGTCTTTTTTTAACCACAGTTAAGGAATAGAATGACCTAGAGAAGATATTAAAAACAAAACAAAAAACAATCTGCAAAAGAATAAAAATAAGTTGTGCTACATTCAAGATCCTTGAACTTGTATTAGGTATGCATTTATTTTAAATGTTGCAAATCCTCTTAGGTAGTTTACATTTGATGATTAAGAAAAATTGTACCATTTAAAATAAGAAAATACCTAGAAACCAATTGAATAAATGATACTTTTAAATTCAACTAATATTTCCATAAGAGCAAAGCAGTAATAATGTATCCAGAGAGATTGCTTAGTAGTTTTTTAATTGTTATATATAATTTTAGACTTAAAAATCTAAAAGATGTATAGAAATGTGCTAAACCCAGCTTCAGAAATAAGATACAGCCATATAATTAAAATCAGCTGTATGCTTTGCAAAACATGTTTCCTTTTCTATTTTATACACATACACACGCACACACACATACACACGCACACACACATACACACGCACACACACACACACACACAGAGAGAGAGAGAGAGAGAGAGAGAGAGTCACAGTTACTGTTTCTCTTCTTGATCAATGGTATAAATTGTAGCATGTAGTTTCTACTACCCAACTGCCCTGGTTCCCTCGAATCCGTGAATGAAACACACACACACACACACACACACACACACACCCACACACATTAGCTCATTTTTAACCTGCCTTACAACTCAGCGGATGGGCTCTTCTAGCCGTCTTAAGGGCTAGCATACCCTTACCTTTATTCCTTGATCAACAGTCTAAATCTGTTCTCAACTTAGATGTCAGCTTACCTTCTCCTTGCTACCCGAGATCCAGATGGGGAAGCAGCCAATGGCCACTCCACCAGAGATCTCACATAGCTGGTGGCTCTCTCTTCCTCTCTCAAATGTATGGTGAATCCTTTCTCTTCCTCCTCCTCTAGCCTGCTGTAGGAACCTGGAAGACCTGCCTCTTCTGCCCAGCCATTGTTTGCTGGTATCTTTTTTGATCAATCAAGATCCAATTGGGGAACAGGAACTTCAGAAGCTACATACAGATTCCTAATCAAAGCATCAAAACCATCCCCCATAATAAATGGTCCAGGGAGATAATATTTTTTACTTTGTTGAACTTATTTTGTTCTTTTACTCTTGGCATACTATGCTCATCAACCTTTATCTTTTATCTTTTCCTCCTTAAAACATTCTTCAAAATACATGTTCTATATCTATATCTTTTTAAAAATGCATTTCTGTACTCTTAGTATCTCATTTCTATAATCATTCAATTTCAAACATGTTTGTTTTCTCATTATAATTTATTTGGCTACTCTGGCATTTAAAAACTAAGCCTTTAAACATGATTTTAGAATTTACCACACTGTAGTATGACTTCCAATGTAGTGTAACACTATGTTAAATCTGTTGCTTATAGTCTTAAAAAACACAACCTATGCCCTTTACCTGGGCGCTGCTGTACTCCCAGCCTACTCCCAGCTCCCTTTCGTTCCCTTAGTTTCAGGATCAGAACCACTAGCACTGACCAGGCTTAACGTTTCCTACACTCCTTTGATCCAGGAGGGGTCACATTACCAACTAGAATTCTCAGATAAAAAAAAAATCAGCCAAAGAGAACATATGGAGTCACCCATAGCTCCAGACACATAGGCAGCCGAGGATGGCTTTGTTGGTCATCTAAGGGAGGAGAGGCCCTTAGTCCTGGGAAGGCTCAAGGCGGTAGGTAGTGCAGGGGAATACTAGGACAGGGAAGTGTGAGTGGGTTGATTGGGGAACAGGGAGTGGGGAGAAGGGTTATGGGATTTTCTGGGGGGGGGGAACAGGAAAGGGGATAACATTTGAAATGTAAATAAAGAATATATCTAATAAAAAAAAAAGGACACAGAGATAGCTTTTTTATTTTAGAACTTGCTGGCTAGGCACAATTTCTGGACATAGAAAACTCCTGCCTGGAAAGACATGCCCTTACCAATTATCTCTGTTTTTCCTCCTGCCCTAAACTTAGTGATTTGTATCAGCTAGCCCCCCCCCAACCCCCCGCCCATCTCCTTGACCATTGGGCCATAGTGGAGGCCACAGGCCCTAGCTGCCCCAAGGCCTTATATGATTTGCAGCATCCTCTTTTCTTCAAAGCATGGCAGAAAGAGTCCTGCTCTCTGTCCCTGCATATCCTTTTGCTTTTGGGACCCGTAAGTCCCACCAATACCTTCTATCCAACAATTGGCCCCCAACCTTCATTATTGACAACTCAAAATCCAATTGTGGAACAAGACCTTTGCAACAGAACATCTCCTTACATAAATTTAAAATTCGTTAAAAATTACTATGCTTTCTATATTAAAATGTTCTATAGGTGCTTATAGAGAATACGGCCAATGACCTTTAGAAAGATGTCAGTATCTATGAACAGACACTTTTGCCTAAAACAATTTCTAGAACAAGGAATTTTACTTTCAATCATTCTTCAACAGAGCACTGTCCATCCCTATTCAACTTTAGGAAATGAAATATGAGTGAAAGGAATTGGATTGCAGAATTAAAATAGATAAATTATGCCCCACTTGTGTTTTCTCTTTTTCAGAACAATAGCATACTGTTTTTCAATAAAGGGGGAAAAAAAACATGAAAAATTCTCTCCAAGACTCAGCCTAGAACACTGAGCTCCAGGAAACATAAAGCAGAAGTGAATATTTGTAAAAGGATTAAAGATGTAGTTGGAAATGGTATAACTAGGTAGTATAGGATACAATATGAGTTCAAGGAAAATGTGCTTTCACTACAGATACAGTTGAGGCAAGAGATTGTACTGTCATTTGCTGAACTAAGCAAAACAGAAAAATACAAATTTCAGGAGAAGAGGGATGGCTCTCAGTGCTGAGGTCCAGGGAGTACATTTACATATAGCAGACTACAGCTGTCAGGGATAAAGGAGAGCTGGGGTCAGTTAACCACTTCTAGTGTCTTTCGCATACAAGATGCTCATTCTTTATCCAACCATTACTTTATAAACTACAGTAGAAGTAAGCCAAGATAAGAAATGGTTTCTGAGACAGAGAGCCACCAAGAGAGCTTAACTCCTAAGTTACCATTTAAAAGAGCACATACATTATGCCCATTGTGTGTGTGTGTGTGTGTGTGTGTGTGTGTGTGTGTGTGTTTGTTCCTGTGTGTGTGTGTGTGCTCTGAAATCCTTCCTGACATACCTTCTGTCCCCATTCTGAAAATTACTTGCTTTTCTCTAGTATTTAGGGGAGAGCCTTGAACATATGGGCACAGCGGAACATTTGCTGAACAGAACACCGATAGCTTATGCTCTAAGATCAAGAATTGACAAATGGGACCTCATAAAACTGCAAAGTTTCTGTAAGGCAAAGGACACTGCCAAAAGGACAAAGCAGCAGCCAACAAACTGGGAGGAGATCTTTACCAAACCTACATCCAACAGAGGTCTACTATCCAATATATACAAAGAACTCAAGAATTTAGACTCCAGAGAGCCAAGTAACCCTATTAAAAAAAGGGGTAAAGAGCTAAACAAAGAGTTCTCACCTGAATGGCTGAGAAACACCTAAAGAAATGTACAACATCCTTAGTCATTAGGGAAATGCAAATCAAAACAATCCTGAGATTCTACCCCACACCAGTCAGAATGGCTAATATCAAAAACACAGGAGACAGCAGTTGTTGGCGAGGATATGGAGAAAGAGGAACACTCCTCCACTGCTGGTGGGATTGCAAACTGGTGCACCCACTCTGGAAAGCAGTCTGGCAGTTCCTCAGAAAACTGGGCATGACACTCCCAGATGATCCTGTTATATCACTCCTGGGCATATACCCAGAGGCTTCCCATGCATGCAATAAGGACACATACTCCACTATGTTCATAGCAGCCTTATTTATAATAGCCAGAAGCTGGAAAAAACCCAGATGTCCCTCAATGGAGGAATGGATTCAGAAGATGTGGTATATTTACACAATGGAATACTACTCTGCAATTAAAAACAATGAATTCACGAAATTCTTAAGCAAATGGTCAGAACTGGAAAATATCCTTAGTGAGGTAACCCAATCACAAAAGAACACACATGGTATGCAGTCACTGATAAGGGGATATTAACCCAGAATCTCGGAATACATAAGACACAATTCACATATCAATAGATTTCCAAGAAGATGGAAGGAGAGACCCCTGGTCCTGGAAAGACTGAATGTAGGACAGCAAAGCAAGAGGGGGTTGAATGGGGAACAGGGGGAGGGAAGAGGGCTTATGGGACTTTCGAGGAGGGAGGAACCGGGAAGGGGAAATCATTCGGAATGTAAATAAAAAAATATAGAAAATAAAAAAAAATAAATAAAAAATAAAACAAAAGAGTTTTCATTTTGTATAAACGTGTGTAATTTCTTCTTATTTAAGCAAAGTTATATTGATCATTCCATAGTATTTTGTGTATTAATAATATCTTTGATTATTAAATAATATTCAATTGTATACATATACCATGGCATGTTCATTTATTAACTTGATGTCTTGGCTAGTTTTTATTATTAACTTGATACAACCTGGAATCACTAGAGAAGAGAGAACCCATATTTTATGGTTGTCTTATTCAGATTGGTCTGTATCTATATCTGTGAGAATCTGTGGGAAATGTCTTGATGACTGACAGTTGATGAAGAAGGGCACAGTCTACTAAGGGAAACACCATCCAAGAAAGGTGAATGTGGGCTACCTAAGAAAACCAGGAGTGGGGAAAATCAGTGAGTGAGCCAACAAGCAACATCCCTTCACTGTTCCTGCCTGCAGATTCCTGTTAATGTTCCTATACCAACTATCATGAGGAATTGTGAACTGGAAGCCACTGGAAGCCTAAGACAAGTTAACTTGTTTGTTTCCAAGTCAATTTTGATCAGCATGGATTATCATAGCACCAGAAAAAAAATTATGACATCTGGATGTATCTGGTTTGTTTATAGTTTTGTCTAAATAAAGCTGGCCTGGAAGTTTCTGTGAAATTGTTTTGTTTGTTTTTGATTTTTGTTTTTTTCTTATAAACTTGTGCTTTCATTTCTCATAAGTGGATTGTTAGACTAGCTGATTCAGTATGTAAGATGATGCTCTACCCTTTTTAAAATAGTTTTGATTTTCTGAGCTCACTCCTCCATTTGTGTTGTAAGTGTAAGTGTATGAGAATTCTAGTTGTTTTATACCAACAATAACATGGCCAATTTTATTTTACAAAAGTAATTAATTATTTTTAAAAATATTTTAACTTGAATATCATTTAACTTTATTACATTTTTCAAAAACTAATACTGTTAAATATATATACATGTGTTAATTTCCATGTGTATTTCCTGTGTTTGAATTCATCTTAAAATCTTTTCCCTGTATTAAATTAGGTTTTCTATTCTTCTTGTGCTCTGTATGTATTTCTTTTTTCAGACTTCTGATTATCTGACTGCAAATATAGCTTGTTGTCTCATTTTCTTAATCTTAAAGTTGAGAGTTTCATAATCTTTGACAATGACGCATTTAGAAAGGCCATTGTGATGGCCACACTGACCAAACTCTATATTAGCTTAGGTTTCCAGCCCTATCTATCTATCTATCTATCTATCTATCTATCTATCTATCTATCTATCTATCTATCCATCCATCCATCTATCTATAATCTATGTATGCATTTATGTATGTATGTAAGCATGTATGCATGTATCTGTCTATCTATCTTCAGTACCAGTGTTGAAGCTAGGTCCTAGCATATTAAGACAACATTGAGTTACAACTGTAGCCTAAAAAAAAGTGTCTTAGGGTTTCTATTGCTGCTATGAATGAAATATTGGACCAAAAATAAAGTTCGGAAAGAAAGGATTTATTTGGCTTATACTTCCATATTGTTATTCATTATTAAAGGAAGTCAGAGCAGGAACTCAAACAGGGCAAAATCCTGGAGGCAGGAGCTAATGCAGAAGCCATGGAAGGGTGCTGCTTACTGGCTTCCTTCCTTTAGCTTGCCCAACCTCCTTTCTCTAGAATGAAGACCTTGTACCATACACAATAGGCTGGGCCCTCTTCCATTGAACACTAATTGAAAAAAAAAATGCCTTACAGCTAGCTCTCATAGAAGCTCAACTGTGGCTCCTCATCTCTGGTGACTCTGGCTTGTGTCTAGTTGACATAAAACTAGCCAGTACAGAAGAGGTTATTAATTTTGTCAAATATAATTTCAGTATTTTTCTTTTATGCATCAGGTGGCATTGTTATTTCTAGTGACTTCTTGACTAACCCAAGAACATGAATGCAGAGGGTGAGAGGCCCTTCGGTACACAGAGAGGCACCAGGAAAACCATGAAAAGTGAAACATTAACGCTTATCTATTCAAAGGAAGATATTTACCTGTATTCCACCAAATACTGACTTTCGCAGGCCACTATGTTTACATCATTCATTCTCCTTAGACCCTTATCTTGAGCATTGTTTCTAAGACAGCAGAACACATCTTTATGGAAGACTTCATATGTACATTGCAAAGAATTTCAACGTAAACATGTCTTAAACTTTCTTTCTTATGCACACAAGACTGAGATAATTGTCATCAGAAAACTTTTTCTTCAAAATTGTGCTGTGCTTAAATATGGCTAAATTAAATTATGTCGGATACCAGAGGTTTAAACCAGTGAAGGTAAGTTGAGATGAACCAAGTTTCATTCTTGTCACTCTGCTGAGTGTGATGCTTGTAGGAATCCCTCACACACAAAGACTTAAACTTTTCTATTCATCCAAAAATATTATAGTTTTCTGTGACACAGGTCAGTGATCCATTTTGAATTAATCATGACATATGGCACAAAAGATCTGATGGAACTTCATTATTTTCCATATGAATATTCAATTGTTCTAGAGTATGCTAATACTCATCTTTTTTCATTGAATTACATTTTAAGACTTTACTTTCACTTCAAAAGGGCAACTAGACATCTTGATATATGATTTTATGTATTATAAAAGTGGTAAAAATGACTTATGAGAGCATGAATTGCTTTAAAATGGAATATAAATGAGAAATAATGACCAGACATCTGCAAATGGACTGATACTGAGTGACTGTTGAGAATCCCCTGGTTGTTAATACTTAAAGAAAGACAGATATTCATGGCATGAGCTGCAATAAATTAACTTTCTGGAGGCAGCAATCTAATTAGCTATTCCTATTTTGTCCCAGGAGTTTTGTGACTCTAGAAAGATGGGGAACAAATGCTTCTTTCAACTGTAGTCAGCACTCAGCAGAATTTAGAATTTAAAATATTGTGTTTTGTTGCACTAAACATAAAGAACATTATATTTTCAAAATTAAATTTATTAAGATTCACAACCCAGAAAATTCAATTGTATATTTGAATTTTATCAAATACACATGGCAAGAACCAAATGCAAGGATTTGTAGGAAATGAAGTTCAAATACCAAGAAAAGTAAAGATTTATTTTTTATATACTCATTAGTGTTGCAACATTGAAAGCTTACCCACATGTTATTCATGTTAGGTTTGGGCTCATTAATCACCTCCCCTTAGTGAGATTCTCCTGAAATCTGATGCTGTGAATAAAATAGATATTAGAACAATGATTTCCTTCAAATATGAGCTTCACTCATCCTTCAGGGATAAGGGCACACATTAATGGTATGACCAGAGTCTCAGGATTAAACATAATAAACTTTCCTGTGTTCTATATAAGCTGTCACAGGAAACCTTGAAGTCTTTCCAGAAATGAGTTCCACCTTGACTTTGTTTATTTTCTAAAAGCAAATCAAATAGGTAAAATTACCCACCTGCTTGCATTCTTATCCTAGAGCCCACATCTACTATTTAGTCACTTACAGTATGTAATTTAAGCTAACCACTTACTCCTCAAAGGCAAAGATTTCCAAAGTATAGATAAAACTAAATTCAGTAAACGTATTAAAATACTTTTTCTTTATCAGGGGATTATGGACTACTCCTATAGAAATGCCTCAAAATAGTGTCAGAAACTCCTAAAATACACGAAATGTTGTACTCAGTAAAAAAAAAAAGTTTGCTTATGCATAATTATATACATTTAAGTCCCTAAGGGATTACAATTTCAGGACAAACTTCTATTAGATGGAACTGTTTTGTGACTGATCATACAAGAATTATACTCCAGCAAAGGTGGGTTTTTTTTTTTTTTTTTTTTTTGCAGCTTTTTGCACTATTGTCAGTTAGCATCAGAAGTAAGTAGAAATAGGCTATTTCACAATACGGTCTCTTAATTTCTCTGACCCCTTTATTCTCTATTTTAGTCTCGTATACAAATAATTTATATTCTAAAACCATGAATATATTTGTCTTTTTATTTTAATTGAAAAAAATCACAGCATATATTCTTATTATGCTGTTTCCTCTCCCCCAGTTCCTTCCAGATATTCCCATATCTCCAGCCACACAACTCATTGACTTTTCTCTTTCTCTTTAAAAATAAATAGACAAATAAAAAATACACACATACAAACCCAAAAGAAACACAAAAATAAAAGCCAAAATACACAAGTAAAAGACCAATAAGAAAAAATAATGCTCAAACAGAAGAAAATGAGGCAAAAATCCACCAAAACATCATTGAGATTACTTTGTGTGAGCCCCTGAGTTGGGAGCTAGCCTGGAAATATTGTTAAGATCACCAGTATAACTCCATAGAAGAAAACAAATTTTCCTTTGCCAGTGAGTATCAATTGTAGATAGCCTCTTGGTTAGCAATGATCGATCATTTCCACTTTCCCTTCTAAGTGCTGAGACAATGTCTGGATTGAACTCATGCAAACCTTGTGTATACTGCTATAGTCTCTTTATGGTCATACGTATATCAGTATTGATGTATCTGAAAGACACATCTAGAAGTGATCCATCAACTCTACCTCTTCCAATCTTTCAGCTTCTTCTTGCATATAGATATCTGATCTGATCCCCCAGAGGCAAGGTTTTGATGAAGCTATGCTATTTAGGAATTAATGTTTCAAAGTCTCTCATTCTTTGCACATTGTCCAGCTGTGAGTCTCTGTGTTAGTTTCCCATTTACTTTAAGAGAAGCTGATCTGATGATAACTGAGCAACATACTGATCTACACAGGTATAGCAGAATGTCATTACAAGTCATTTTATTTCTATGTTTTTAAGCATAACAATAACATTTCTTTTTTCCTCAGGCCCATGAACTAACCTGTCTCAGATTCTTATCCACCTGAACCATGTCAGGCATGGGCTCTATCACATGGAGTGGATCTTAAATCCCATCAGTTATCTGTTGGTTACTCCCACAAATCTTTTGCCATTATTGCCCCAGCATATCTTACAGCAAGGTCACCATTGTAGTTCACAGAGTATGTAGCTGGGTTGATGATTATTTTTCTCCTCTTGGATCATACAGAGAGCCTTGCAGAACCATGGACACTAGCCAGTGGAGGGGAAGCTTCTAGTTAAGTACCAACTCGACTTTTCTGTGCTCAGTAGCACATTTATGTGCTGTCTTTAGAAATAGGGCCTTACCATCAGGTTGTGAAAAACAACAGATAGATGTTTGGACTTTTTCATAGGGTCTATTTTACCAACATTTAAACAAGATGTGGGCCATTCATGGGCCTGGAAGTTTCACTTTATGTTAAAAAATTGTCTAGCTGGGACTTGATTGGGGGACATTTTGTGTACTGTGTATTCAGATGCTGATTGCTACGCCCAGAGATCTGGTTGCAGTATGGATGTTGGCATGTTCAAGCATCTCTAGTCTTAGTGCTATGTAAAAAAAAATTTCCATAACTTCTGGTTAGTTAATAAAAAGCTGATCAGCCAACTACCTTGGCATAAGAGACTAGGACAGGACTTCTGAGTATTCCAGAAATATCCCAGATAGAGAATGGGACACAAGAAGTAGAGGAGTAGACAAGGAACACAGGGACAAGAAGGTGTAGAGAAACAACATAGAAAGAACAGGATGATTCACCATGAGGTAGTGATGAAAGAGCAGCCATGAGAACACCCATGGACCAGAGTAAGTCAGACAAGACTCAGTTTACAATAAATGTCCATATGGCTGTATATTAGTAGCCTACTTAGGTTAGAAGAGTTTAGAACCAGCCCAACTCAATGTATGTAGCCTGTTAATAAAAATGCCTCTACCCACCAATTACATTTTCAGAACTTTGTCTCCCCCATTATTTGGTGACACATTTAGACACCTGTGTTGGTTTGAATGAATATGGTCCCATAGACTCAAAGAGAGTGGCACTATTAGGAAGTGGACTTTGAGAAGTATGATGCTCAAGCCAGACCCAGTGTCATGCTCTGCCCCCCCCACCCCAGAAATCCCCTAACTTATCTCTCCTTCCCCTGCTCACCAATTCACCCACTCCCACTTCCCTGTCCTGGCATTCCCCTATACTAGGGCATCTAGCCTTCTCAGGACCAATGGCCTCTCTTCTCTTTGATGTCCAACAAAGCCAACCTCTGCTGCATGTGCATCTGGAGCCATGTGTACTCTTTGGTTGGTGGTTTAGTCCCTGAGAACTCTGGGGGTACTAGATGGTTCATGTTGTTGTTCCTCCTATAGAGATGCAAACCCCTTCAGCTCCTTGGGTCCTTTCTCTAGCTCCTCCATTAGGGACTCTGTGCTCAGTTCAATGGTTGGCCAAAAGTGTCCCCCTCTGTATTCATCATGCTCTGCCAGAGCCTCCCAGGTAACAGCTATATCAGGCTTTTGTCAGCAAGCACTTGTTGGCATCCACAATAGCGTCTAGGTTTTGTAAGTGTATATGGGATGGATCCGTAGGTGGGGCAGTCTCTGGATTGTCTTTCTCTCAGTCTATGCTCCAAACTTTGTCTCTGTATCTCCCACATACCTCTAATCCCAGCACTTGGGATGCAGAGGCAGGAAGATTTCTGAGTTCGAGGCCAGTTTGATCTACAGAGTGAGTTCCATAACAGCCAGGGCTATACAGAGAAACCCTGTCTCGAAAAACAATCAATTAAACAAACAAACAAACAAAAAAGAAATTGAAACAGGTATAGAACTCTTGATTGTATCTCCAGCACCGTATCAAGCTGCAAGTCACCATACTTCCTACCATGATGATAACAGACTAAACCTCTGAACAGTATACCAGCCCCAAATAAATCTTTTCTTTTCTCAGGGTGGGCATGATCATGGTGTCTCTTCACGGCAATAAAACCAAACTAAGGCAATCTCTTTCATATATGTTTAGATTTTAGAAAGCTTCTACAGTAGTAGGCTTTCATGTGACCCTTCCTGTTATCTGTCACTTCCTGTACTCCTTCTGTTACCCATCTCTTCTATCCCCCCCTTTCCATTTAATCACCCACTCTAGTTCCCACTGTATTTCCCTGGTCTGTTCCACAACAATATATTCTATTTCTTCTTCCATGGGAGAGTCTTTCCTCCTCTACAGCCTTTTACATGATTTCTGTAGTTATAGGAATTATAGCAATAATTATGAATTTATAATTATGATTATAGCAATAATTATGAATTTATAATTATGAATTTGAGTTCTTCACTCGGGATGACTTTTTTCTGTAAGAGTTCCATTTATTTATGCTTGTATTTTATGATTCAATTTATCAACAGTTGAATAATATTCCATTGTCTAAATGTAACACATTTTCACTATTAATTTGTTAGTTGATAGACATCTAGGATATTTCCAGTTTCTGGTTATCAGAAATAGAGCAGAATTAAAGATGGTTGAGGAAGTATGTATTTGGCACTATGTACGGTCCTTTGAGCATATGCCTGAGAGTGGTATAGCTGAATCTTGAAGATCTTAATGTGCAGTATAATGTTTTCTCGTGATTTATAATTATGATTATAGCAATTATAATTATAATTATAGCAATAATTATGAATTTATAATTATGAATAACTGTGAATTTGAGTTCTTCACTCGGGATGACTTTTTTCTGTAAGAGTTCTATTTATTTATGCTTGTATTTTATGATTCAATTTATCAACAGTTGAATAATATTCCATTGTCTAAATGTAACACATTTTCACTATTAATTTGTTAGTTGATAGACATCTAGGATATTTCCAGTTTCTGGTTATCAGAAATAAAGCAGAATTAAAGATGGTTGAGCAAGTATGTCTTTGGCACTATGTACGGTCCTTTGAGCATATGCCTGAGAGTGGTATAGCTGAATCTTGAAGATCTTAATGTGCAGTATAATGTTTTCTCGTGTGTATGTGTGTATGTGTGTGTGTGTGCATGTGTGTATGTGTATGTGCATGTGTTTGCAAGAGAGGGAGAAAGATAGATATATAGTGAGAGCAAAGACATGGATGCTGATGTATGTAGCACCTGAGAATTTTAAAAATTTCCTGTTTTCCCACAACACAATATTTTTATTTATTGTTTGGGAATTTTATACAATGTACCCCAATCTCATTTGTTTCCCATCCCTCCCACTTTATATCCCAACTCTTACTGCCTCCTCCCAAAAGATAAAAAAATACACCAAGTCCAATTTCTGTTACACATATAGTCATTAAAGCATGCTCAATCTCCCAGTGGCCAGCCCCTTAAATTTCTCAACACACATATATGAAACTGAGTAATTATGTCACATAAGAGATGTATTAACTATAGTAAAATAAATTAACATATCAATACAATAGGAAATATATGAAAATAAATTAACTTGGATGTTAATTTTTACTGTAAGATATTCCACTGTTAGAGTGAAAGCGTTCAGTGGAGTTTTGTGGAACTCTTTGACATTTGGACTATAACCTTGATTTGCTACATTGGAACATATCAATAGGATATTAACTAAAAGGAGTTACTCCAAAAGTACAGGAACTTTTACCTTGATAGATGATATGGCTTTAAATACATTGTGTGTGTGTGTGTGTGTGTGTGTGTGTGTGTATGAAAACAAGCATAAATACTTATAAATTATAATTTCTCAAAGAGTTTCTATATTTTAAACTGTGAGTGTGATTAAAATTGTATAGCATTATTAGGCAAACATAGTATTCTTAAATTTGGAAACCATGTTAAAGATTAAGCATGAGCAGTTTCTTTTATTTTAATAAAATCAAAAACAAAAATGTGTTTTAATTTATTATCCTTTCATATATTACATCCTGACAATAGGTTTCCCCTTCCTTCTCTACTTGCTGTTCCCACACACAAAAATTTCTAGATTAATATTTATTAAAATTCCATATAAATTATACTGAGCAAAACTATGTGAGTTTGAAGTGATTGTTCTCACATAGTTGACTGAACATGAACTTGTATTCTATATGGTTCAGTATGTAAGTATTCATTACCGTGAAAGGATGTCATGATGTTTAATAGTGCAGAAAGATGACAGATTGCATCACTACCATAGAAATTATACGTTCACAAAATAGGCAAGCCGTTAGCTGCCTATTCATAACATTTAATTTAAGTATTAAATTATAAATTGGTGCTCTGTCTCATGGATATGTAGAATACTACAAAGACTTTATATTGATGTAAACCAACAGACATTGCTGAGCTCTTTTACAAGATGAATTCTTTGGCTCCTGATATTAAAACATTGTCTTTTTGTTCCCAGTGGTGATGCTTCCCTTGCTATCTTTCTTTCTCCACTTTGTTTTCCCCCATATCATCCACACCAGGGGATTGTAATGACAAACACTTATTTTTCTACTTTAGGAAATGTAGTGAAGATATGGTAAGTGAGCTCTCCCACTTTCAAAACCCTTGAGTGGCTGTTCACCTATCTTCTCTACTTATTTCTTTATAGGGCTAGTTAACACTTAAAGATGATTGTCTTAACCTTTGCTTAATTTTCCTGCTTCTTTATTAGTTTTCAAATATTTGGTATTTTTCAACTAAAATTATGTGCTGAAATGTGACCTTCATGTGTAAAATTCAAATACAAAGGAATTATTTCTTATTCCCTTTTCATGAAATATGATGTGAAAGTGGAGCCCTAGGATACCAAATAATTTTCAGCAAATGCTTCATGTCGTGTATATTAACAGTTGGATATCACATTCACATTCTGCCAACTTCTAGCTGCTGAGGTGGGGAAATGAAGGAAGTGCTGAGATTATAGTAGCACACTCATCAGTGGGTTAGATCTCCTGCAGAGCTGGCCACTGGTCTTCACACTCAGTGTACAGCTGGTAGCAAGTCCCTGCAATCAAGTGCCATCACTAACTCAGAGATTCTCCAGTCATTGTAATCAATCTTTGGCACAGGTTGCTGAAATGTACTAAGTGAATACATTTTCCTGGTTACTGCCTGTGTCCAGTGTTCTGCTTAGACTGATGCAGTATGATACAACATAGAATCAGTAATGGAAAATCAAACATTCTCTTGGTTCTTAGCCTATATTTGCTCTAACATTTTTCTCATTCTTCAACCAGAATAAAGCATTTTTAATTATTTATAAGACAGAGAGCTAGATAGGATGTGTGGTATACCTAAAATATTATTTAATTAGACTCTATACAATCATTAAGTGTTAGAAAATATGAAATGTTATGTTTAAGCCATGTGTCTATCTACTAATTTTTGACACTATTTTAGGTACATGTGAATGTAGTTTAAAATATCTAATCATTTCATAAGGCTCTAATGAGAACTTATGTCCTTTCTTCCTTTTTATTGGTACTCTAATTCATACCAGAAAATATTTTTGCTCTTTTGGCTTATTAGCCATTGTCCTAGTTTCATTTCTGAGAAAAGGTGACTTAGGGGATAAAAGTTTTATTTTAGTTCACAATTACATATTCCAGTGGCCATTGCAAGGAAGTCAAGACAGAAGGAATTTAGAACATCTAATCAGATCACACTATAGTCAAGAGCAGAGAAAACGAGAGAAAATTGCTTATGTGTTTAGGACACACCTCACTTTCTCTCCTCTTACTCATTCCAGAGCTCCCTGAAGAGGGAATGACAGGCAGAATCTTCCCTTCCATTAAAAAGACAAGACCCCACAGACATGAACATAGGCCAATGCAAAGTAGATGATCTCTCATTGTGACATTCTGCCTACATGATTCCAGAATGTGTTAAGATGAGAAATCTAACCATCACAGTCATGTATTCATGTGTTTTAGATCATAATGTTAAATAATATAACAGTATTGTGACAAAGTGATTTTATTTTATTTTTTATTCACTTCTAATTGTGGAATATGAAGATGTCATTCTTCCTACGTAAGTATTCTCTAAGTCCCATTTACTTTTTTTAATCCCCTTTTCTTAATCCCTCCATTTACTACTAAAACCAAGTACTAATTCAGGTTTTTTTTTATACCTAGAAATTTATTTCTACCTCTCTAGAAATTTTACAAAATACACCAAAATGTAAAAAGGGAAAAGTTTAATGAAGCCACACCTCAGTTTTAGAAGAAGAGATTTGTATGAAATGTCAAGTCTTCCTGTGATTATTAGTCTTAAAATACCAAAAACTCATACCACAAATGTGATGGAAAATGATTCTACTCATGGGAGAAATACATTAGTCAATTTTCCCTTTCTGGATGTGTGAGAGGTAGCTAAGCCTTCTGGGGGTTCTATGAATTGATATTTAGTGTAGATTTGTCCTATAGCATTATAGACTTAACATTGTCTATTTTACTTTCTCTTAAATGTAGTTTTGATTTTTGGTATCTATTGTTTTTGCAAACTGTCTAATTAATGGACTCAATTCTATTTATGAATGGTAAAAAATAGAGTTGAATAACCAATATGCCGTGTCATATTTAAACTTTAATTAAAAGTCAAACACTGGCAATGGTAGGTGGACCCAAGCTTAGAACAGTTGAAAAACACCATTTCTTCTTATGTTTGTTTTCTTGCTTTGCTCTTTGTTTTGACTTTCAACTCACTGAGATTCATGTGTCCATTGATTTTCTGTTTTTGTTTGTCTAAAATCCCTAATAGTATTTATACAACAATTATTTTTGTTCTTTTTTTAAATTAACTTATACAGTAACAGATTTCCATATGAGCTTCCATTGATACTTCATTTTGATTGAGTCCTCTTCCATGCCCTCATCTTCCTATCATCTGCTCCTCTCTTCCATGTTGTAGTCCTTTTGCCACCACTAATCACCTTTGATTTTTTTCTCTACTG
The DNA here is from genome assembly GCA_036184795.1 of Tokudaia tokunoshimensis. NCBI lineage: Eukaryota > Metazoa > Chordata > Mammalia > Rodentia > Muridae > Tokudaia > Tokudaia tokunoshimensis. Next base: position 47,940,347 of record BTHU01000021.1, on the reverse strand, counting down.
TCTTCCCACCCTCCTCCCTTAAAGCTACCCTTCTTTTCTATTTGGACCCACTTCTAGTGTCCTGATCATTACCTATGTTTACTTCATTTGGGCATGCATATTCAACAGTTAGAAGCTAGGAGACATATATAAGAACAATATACGGTATTTGTCTCCACAGTTTTGCCACCCAGCTTGCTTGTTAATTTCCCACTGGCAGGTCACTACCACACTAACATCCCACAGTCTTTGTGGTGCACCTCAGGCAAACCCACACTTTGCCACTGTACCTTTCTCTCTTGAACCTAGATGAGCTGCTGTGTGAAGGAAAACACAACACAAACTTAGTTTTAAAATGATGGTAACTCAATTGCTGGGCACAGCAACTAAAATCCTAATCTTATAAGCCTTATTGAATCTAAATCCTCCAGTGGTAAATCCTGATGGATCTGCCATTTTAATGGAAACTCTCTGGGAGACTCTCCTAACTACATCTTGTCCTCATGCTATCTCTGTCCAAAAAAGACCTAACTCTCTCCACCATCCTCTCTTCCCCTCTCCAACTCAGAAGTCCAGCCTACTCTCCCAGTGATTGGCTCTTTTATTCATTAGGGATTGGTCCACAATAAGTCACCTGAGTATGATTCACTCCTTGTCCACAGCCCCTCCCAGGAGAGTGGAATTAGCATCAACATACAAACAGCACCAGGCCCATCCACAACAAACTTTTTTAAAGAACTTTTTCATTTATTATTATATTTTATTTTCATATTGACCTATGAGTCAAGAAGACTGGTCCTGTTATTTCTCAAGTGAAAATACTAATGCCAAGATCCTGAAATATTTAAATGACAAAGCCCATAAGTAGAAGTAGCAGATGGAGAGCCCTAGTAACTCTTAACTCTAACTTAGGGTACAGTTCTCATGAGTTTGTCTTTGCATATTCGACACAATAAAATTTACCATTTCTATGAAAAAGTCTTATAACATCTTTCCCCTGAGAAGCAAAGTCAGTAACATAAATGTTTGAGTATATTCCAGGCTCTAGAATGCTAGATTTACAGAAAATAAGTTACAAGATATCAAGATTGCACCATGTAATTGAGTCTAAGCCTAACAGTAGCCACCCTGTACAAGAAGAAAGATGACTGTTCTAGGACACATCTGGAAAGAAGGGTGACACAAAATCTTTTATAATAGGAAAAAACTGTATTTCCTTAAGAAAGGAAGTATTATTTTCTACCAGAAGAATAAAAAGAACTTTGGGAAGTGAATGTGGGAGAACAATGAACTGTAAATAAAACATTTTAGGTTAAATTCTAACTTTAGCAACAAGTAACTCTACAACATTTCTTAAATTTTTGAAAAAAGTGGTTGGCAATTTATTTTCATGGAAAGCGAAGTTAGTCCAGGAAATATTGAAGGTGATTTTCAGCTGTGACCTTCTCTATTGCTGTAACTCTACCTTCAAAGGGAAAATGTTTGTGAAATTGCTAAACACAGGAACATCTCAGTTGAAGAATAGGACCACAAGATGTATTTTGAGTAATAAAACTTTCCAAAAATTGAGGACTGTTTCCTTTCATTTTTCATGTTCCTTTGTTGTTGCTGATGCCCCTCAGACTTACCAAGCACATATTTGATATGATGTTTTTTCTAATCATTTATTTTCTTTTTTCTTACTTTGAGAATTTTGTGCAATGTACTTTGGTCATATTCATCCTTCTCCCCAAATTTCTCACAGATAAAAATCTCTTCCTGACTCAGAAAACATTGTTTCCTCATTTTTGTTGTTATATTCTCATTAAGTCCAATTTGTGCTGTGCATATACTCTTAGATGTGTGGTCTTCCTCTGGAATGAGGTTCCCCTACCATGTGCCACAGCCTTAAAGAAAATATTCTCAACCATTATGAATTACTAATACTTTCTCAGCAGATTTGTGTTAATTGTTTTAACAGCAGTATGAAACTAATACAATACTATCTACTCTTCTCAGTGGCTTAACTCCCTGTACAGTGGTATTTTGTCTGGTATTTTGAAGATATATTTGCATTTGAAAATTTGAGAAAGCTCCAAACTCCAACATATGTATGAGATAAAACAAATATAATACAAATTCTTTCTACCTCTGCATAGGCAGTATCAATCACATTGATATCCTTAAATAATGTCACTGTTTAAAATTGGGTGATTAGCACTCCATACCTCTACCATACTTATAGCAGATTGAACTGCTCAGCCCCTACCCCAGCCCCACAGCCCTGCCTGTCTCCCAGGAGGGCTACTCTAACCAGGGAAACTGAGGGATGGGGGGAAGGAGGCAGCCAGGGGATAGGGGAGGTCTTACTCAAATCAGAAGAACAACTGTGACTGCCTCTCAGAAGGTCTTCTCTAACCTGGGACACACAGTTTCTCCCTGCCACCTGGGAGGCTTGCTCCAATTAAGGAAATCCAGACCAGCTAATACCAGACATAACAAAATGCTAAAAGGCAAGCACAAAATTATAAACAATAAAAACTAATACACTATAACATCAACAGAACCCACCTCTTACTACAGCAATCCCTGGATATCCTAACACACCTCAAGAGTAAGATTCTGACCTTAAATACCATCTCATGAAAATGATAGAGGCCTTTAAAGATGATATAAATACTTAATTCCCTTCAGGAAATACAGGAAAACACATCAAACAGAAACACTAAAAGAGGAAACAGATAGATCTCTTAAGGAAATACAGGAAAACACATCAAACAGAAACACTAAAAGAGGAAAGAGATCTCTTCAGGAAATACAGGAAAACACATCAAACAGAAACACTAAAAGAGGAAACAGATAGATCTCTTAAGGAAATACAGGAAAACACATCAAACAGAAACACTAAAAGAGGAAACAGATAGATCTCTTCAGGAAATACAGGAAAACACATCAAACAGAAACACTAAAAGAGGAAACAGATAGATCTCTTAAGGAAATACAGGAAAATATAATCAAAGAGGTGAAGGAAATGAGCATAACCATTCAAACCTAATAGCTGAAATAAAAGCAATAAAGAAAACACAAATACTCACAACTCCCAAGCTGGAAAACCTAGGAAAGACAACAGGAATTACACATACAAGCATTGCCAACAGAATACAGGAGACAAAAGACAGAGTCTCAGACATAGAAGATACCATAGAAGAAATTAATGCATTGAACAAAGAAAATATCAAGTGTGAAAGGTTCCTAATCCAAAACATCGAGGAAATTCAGGACACAATGAAAAGACCAAATCTGAGAATAATAGGAATAGAACAGGGAGAAGATTCCCAGTTCACAGGGCCAGAAAATTTCAACAAAACTATAGAAGAAAACTTCCCTAACCTAAAGAAAGAGAAGACCATAAATGTACAAAGAACATGCAAAATACCCAATAGATTGGACCTGAAAAGAAAATCTTCCTGCCACATAACAATCAAAATACTAAATATACAGAAGAAAGAAAGAAAGAAAGAAAGAAAGAAAGAAAGAAAGAAAGAAAGAAAGAAAGAAAGAAAGAAAGAATATTAAAAGCTTAAGGGAAAAGTGCCAAGTAACATATAAGGGGAGATCTATCAGAATTATGCCTCACTTCTCAATAAAGACTCTAAAAGCCAGAAGATGCTGGACAGATGTTTTCCAGACCCTAAGAGAGTACAGATGCCTGCTCAGAATACTACAATCAGCAAAACTCTCAATCACTGTAGATGGAGAAACCAAGATATTCCATGACAAACCAAATTTAAACAATATCTATCTACTAATCTAGTCCTACAAAGGATACTAAAAGGAAAATTCAATACAAGGAGGGTAACTACACCCAAGAAAACACAAGGAATTAATCATCTCACAACAAAGCCAAAAGAAGAGTATCACCCCCACACATAGTTTACCTTCAGAAACAGAAACAAGAAGTAACAATCATTGCTCATTAATATTTCTCAACATCAATGTACTCACTTTAAAAATAAAATAATGCACACTAACAAACTGGATACATAAAAAGAATCCATCATTCTGCTACATACAAGAAACATAACAACAAAGGTAGACAATAACTCAGAGTAAAGGGCTACAAAACAGCTTTCCAGGCAAACAGTCCAAAGAAACAAGCTTCAGTAGCCATTATAATATCTAATAAAATAGACTTTGAAGTAAAAGTAATCAAAAGAGATGGGAAAGGACACTTCATATTCATCAAAGGAAATATCCACCACGAAGATGACTGAACATATATGTCCCTAAAGCAAGGGGACTCATATTTGTAAAAGAAACTTTATTAAATTTCAAAACACAAACTGAAACCCACAAAATAATAGTGAGAGACTTCAACACCCCACTCTTACAAATGGGCAGGTGATAGAAACATAAACTAAACAGAGACTAAATAGATTAAACTTCTGAAATCAACAGAAGTTCTGAACCAAATTGATTTAACAAATATCTACAGAACATTTCACCATGAAAACAAAAGAATATACCTTATTCTCAGCACCTCAAGAAACTTCTTCAAAATGGACACAAAACAAACAACAGATACAAGAAGATTGAAATAACCCCTTGCATTCTAGCAGATCACCAGGGATTAAGGTTGGACTTCAACAACAACAGAAATTACAGAAAGCCCATGAATTCATGGAAAATGAACAACTTTCTACTCAATGATAACTTGGTCAGGGAAGAAATAAAGAAATAAATTAAAGATTTTCTAGAATTCAGTAAAAATGAAGGTAAAACATATTCAAACTTATAGGATACAATGAAACCAGCGTTAAGAGGAAAATTTATAGCACTAAGTGCCTTCATAAAAAAATTGGAGAGATTTCATAATAGCAACTTTACATCACATCAGAAAACTCTAGAACAAATCAAAGCAAACAGACCCAAGAGGAGTCAGGAAATATTCAAACTCAGGGTTGAAATCAACAAATATGAAACAAAGAGAACAATACAAAGAATCAACAAAACCAGGTGTTGGTGCTTTGAGAAAATCATCAAGATAGACAAACCCTTAGCTGAACTAATTAAAGATCCAGAGACAGTATCTAAATTAACGAAATCAGAAAGGAAAGCAAAGACCTAACAGAGGAAACTTAGGAAATTCAAAAAATCGTCATGTATTACTTCAAAAGTCTATACTCAACAAAACTGGAAAATCTAAAAGAAATAGATGACTTTCTAGAGAGATACCATGTACCTAAGTTAAATCAAGATCAGGTAAACTATCTAAACATTCCCGTAAGCATTAAAGAAATAGAAGCAGAAATGAAAAACCTCCCAAACAAACTAAACTAAACTAAACTAAAATAAAATAAAATAAAACAAAATAAAATAAAATATCCCAGGTATAGATGGTTTTAGTGAAGAATTATACCAGACTTTCAAAGAAGAGTTAATACCAATACACTTCAAACTATTCCACAAAATAGAAACAGAAGAAACATTATTTAATTTATTCTATGAAGTCACAGTTACCCTGATACTTAAACCAAAAGAACAAACAAAGAAAAAGAATTCCAGACCAGTTTCATATATGAACATCTAGACAAAAATAATCAAATTCTTAGAAATAAAATCGAAGAACACATCAAAAGCATCATTCACCATGATGAAGTTGGCCTCTTCCCAGAGAGGCAGGGATGGGTCAATATATGAAAGTCCATCAACGTAATCCACCATATAAACAAACTCAAAGAAAAAAGTCACGTGATCATTTCAGTAAATACTGAAAAAGCCTTTGACAAAATGAGACACCTCTTCAGGTTTAAAGTCATGGAGAAATCGGGAATTCAAGTCACATACCTTAACATAATAAAAGCAATATACAGCAAGACAACATTAAATTAAATGGAGAAAAACTTGAAGCAATCTTACTAAATCAGGAACAAGACAAGATGGCCCACTTGTTCCTCAGTACATTGCTTTGAGTTCTAGTTAGAGCAGTAAGCCAAAAAAAAAATGGATATCAAGGGAATACAAATTGTAAAGAAGTCATGCTATCACTTTGGTTGATGATATGATAGTATACTTAAGCGACACCAAATATTCTACCAGAGAACTTCTACAGCTGAAAAACAACTTCAGGAAAGTAGCTGGGTATAAAATTAGCTCAAAGAAATCAATTGACCTCCTTTATACAAAGGATCCATAGGCTAAGAAAGAAATTAGGGGGACATGCCCCTTCAAAATAGTCACAAATGATATAAATATCTTTGTGTAACTCTAAACAAGCAAGAGAAAGACCCATATGATGAGAAGTTCAAGTCCCTGAAGAAATAAATTGAGGAAGATGCAGAAGATGGAAAGATCTCCCATGCTCATGTATTGGTAGATTTAGCAGTGAAAATTTCCATCTTACCATGAGCAATCCACAGATTCAATTCAATTTCCATTAAAACTTAAACATAATTTTTTACAGACCTTGAAAAAGCTATTGTCAACTTCATATAGAAAACTCAAAAACCAAGGATAATCAAAACAATTCTGAATAAAAAATCTTCTGGAAGAATCATCATCACTGACCTGAAGCTCTTCTATAGAGAAATAGTGATTAAAAAATCTGCATAGTATTAATACAGAGATTGACTGATGGAATAGAATCAGAGACCCAGAAATAAACCCACATACATATGGACACTCTAGTTTTTGACAAAGAAGTCAAAACTGTACAGTGGAAAAAATCTTCACCAAATGATGCTGGTATTACCGGTGGTCTACATGTATAAGAATGCACATTGACCTATATGTATCACCTTTTGCAAAGCTCAAGTCCAAGTGGATCAAGAACCTCAACATAAAACCAGATACACTGAATCTAATAGAAGAGAAAGTGGGAATTAGCTTTGAACCTTTTGGCATAGGAGAAAATTTCCTAAACAGAGCACCAATGGCTCAGGTTCTAAGATCAACAATTGATAAATGGAACCTCATGAAACTAAAAATCTTCTGTAAGGCAAAGCACACTGTCAATAAGACAAAATAGCAGCCTACAGATTAGGAAAAGATCTTCACTAACCTTACACCTGTTAGAGGGCTAATATCCAAAATATATAAAGAACTCAATAAGTTTTACTTCAAAAATCCCCAATTTAAAAATGGGCTATAAAGTTAAACAGAAATTTCTCAATAGAGGAACCTCAAATGGCCAAGAAACATATAAAAAACTGAAAACCATCATTAGTCATCAGAGAAATGCAAAACACCTTGCACCAATCACAGTGGCTAAGATCAAAAACTCAAGTGACAGCACATGCTCGCGAAGATGTGGAGAAATCGAAACACTCCTTCATCCCTGGTGGAATTGCAAATTTATACAACCATTCTGGAAATCAATGTGAGGGTTTCTCAAAAAAATCTATAAATAGTTCTACCTGAAGTTCCAGCTTTACCACTCCTAGGTCCATACCCAAAAGATGCTCTGTCACACCACAAATATACGTTCTCCACTATGTCCATAGTAGCCTTTTTTTATAATAACCAGAAACTGGAAACAACTCAGATATCTCTCAACAGAAGAATGGATACAGAAAATGTACTTCATTCCCAAATGGAATACTATTTAGCTTTAAAAACATGGACATCATGAATTTTTCAGGCAAAGCAATCAAAATATAAAATACCATCCTGAGTGAGGTAACCTAGACCCAAAAGGACATGCATGGTACTTACTCACTTAAAGTGGTTATTAGCCACAAAGCACAGAATATCCATGATATGCCCCACAGACTCAAATTAACAAGAAAGGAAGTCCAAGTCAGGATGCTTAAATCCCACCTAGAAGGGGAAACTAAATAGTCGTAGAAGTCAAAGGGAGAGAGAGAGCTGGGTGGGAGAAGGGAGAAAAAGAGAAATAGGGGAACAGATCAGGTGGGGGAAAAGACAGGAGACCTACAAGACCAGGAAAATTAATGAAATTATACAGAGGATGGAGTGGGGAATCTCTAGGAAGTTCCAGGGATCTGATATAGGGGAGGCTTCCAGGGCACAATGTGGGTGACCTTAGCCAAAATGCCTAACTAACAGTGGTTTATATGAATCCTGAAGAGACTAGCTCCAGTAATCAGATAGGATCCCCAGTGGAAGGATGGGGACACCAACCCTTCTACACAATTTTTGACAATAATTGCTTCAGTCTAAAAGAAATGCAGGAATAAAAATGAAGCAGAAGCTGAAGGAATGGCCAATCACTGACTGACCCAACTTGGGATCCATCCCATGGGCTGACACCAATCCCTGATAGTACTTCTGATGCTATGTTGTGCTTGCAAACATGAGACTAACATGGCTGTACTCTGAGAGGCTCTACTTAGTAACTGACTGAGATAGATGCAAATACCCACTGCCAAGCTTGGGGTGAAGGTCTGGGACCCCTATGTAAGAGTTAGGGCAAGGATTGAAGGAACTGAAGGGCATAGCAACCCCACAGGAAGACCAACAGTGTCAGCAAAATAGATCCTTAATAGCTCCTAGAGACTGAGTTGCCAACCAGTGAACATAGAAGGGTTGGTCCAAGACCCCAGCACATATACAGCAGATAGTTGCCATGTCTAGCCTCAGTGGGATAGGATACTCCAAATCCTGTAGAGACTTCATGCCCCAGGGTAGGGGACACCCAGGGAGCACACTTTCAGAGGTGAAGGAAGGAGGAAATGGGAATAGGAACCCCTCAAGCATGTACCAGGAGATGGGCAGCATTTGAGATGTAAATAAATATAATAATTAATTAATAAACAATTGCATGATCATATTGTATGAATTTGACATAGTACTGTTTATGTGGAAGGGTCAGTATTGCATGGGCAGAAAGGCCTTGTATCTCAGAGCTTGCATATACTCTCAGATGGAATAAATGGGGCTAACAAAAGAATAGCATTGTGTTCTATTTGTGTGTTTGTAAATGCAATTATAAGGGTGCGTAACTTTAATACTGTTTGAATAAAAATGAGAAATTTTGGACTTTTTTAACCTAGGGATTAGAATTTATGATTAGAATGTTTATATAATAGATACATAGATGTTGCAAAAAAAAAAACCTATAAATTGAACATGATGTAGCCTCAGGGTAAAAGTGATGAGGAAAAGAAGCAAGCATGCCCTGGGAGAAAATAAGGGAAAAAATGCTGTTTTGAATTATCTGAGAGGTGTCAGTTTTATATTTCTTACCCTGACCATCAACTTGGAGGAATCTGAGGAATCTTGTTGCAATCTGAGGTTTATGGACTATATGAGCATGAGCTGAGGTTTGCAGATAACATCACAGAAATTCTTCAGACAGATATACAATGTGACAGGGAGACTGGCATAAACAGAAGTAACAGATTTACATAGAGCCAAAATGCTAAGGTCTTCTTGTCAAATGGACTGAAATCATTTAAAATAGTGATGAGACTTTGAAAGGAGAAAGAGAAAACTGAGAGGGTGGTTGTTGGAGACTCCTGAGCCTCAGAGTAAGTAAGGGGGAATCACAGAAGATAACAACAGTCTCCAGAGCACAGAGGAGTGAAAGGATCGACAGCAGCAGAGGAGAGCTGAGCGATTACAAACTCACTCATAGCAGCGTGCAGGTGGGGGTGATGTGGGAATCAAAGAAGTGCAGAAAAATTAGAATCATTTAAACATTTGATTAGATGAAAAATTGCATGCAAATTAAGTAGGTTGCATCATCATATAACCCAGTATAGCTCTTAGTCATCTGAGATATTTTGGTTCAGTGTGTATTTTGAATTGTGTAATTATTCAAGACACAAAAATGATCGCTCTTTGAAAACCTCATTCTCTCAAGACTTCTTATGAGCAAGATTTTTTTTTGCAAGAATCTGAAGTAATCTTGTTGCTTATTCATGGAAGTTCAGCTTTTCAAAGGTTCTCACTCTTTATTACATAATAATTAGTGTCTTGGTCTTAGTCTCACTGGAAACTACAGTTTGATTTTCATTTCAGCTTATTTACTTTGAAAATAAAACAGAATGAAATAAAGAAAACTACATTTTAAGACAAATGCCTACTTTGCTAACGGCTGTGGCATTAGTGCAAAGATTAGTGAATGCAATATGACAGGAGTGAAACTCAATTTAAAATTGTAGGGTAGAGTTGTCCATGTTTGTGCATGTGTATGCATGTTTGTGTATGTGTGACCATTTGTGTACATGAATATGTCTGTGTGTATATTTTGTGGATATGTATTTACTTATATTTTCTTGTTAACAATATCATTTCCAAACATTATTTTTAATACGTATTCAAAGTGTAGGTATAGAGTGGAATAGAAATAGCTAAAAGACAAAGTGTTATACTATAAATCCATCTAATTGTTCCATGATTGTGTGTACTTATTTTTTTAAAAACCCTGGTATTTTAAAATTAAGAAAATTATACATGTTATAATGTTCAGTTTCCTCAGAGTACAACTGTAAAATATGCTAGACAAAAAAAAATGTTTAAACTTTTGAACAAAAAGCTATTCAAACAGAGCATCGATGATTATATATTAACCTCCAGATAACATTTACTGAGCAATGAACTCAAGCAGAAGAAAAGGTTACAGCTCATTCTGTGAGGTGCTCCATTAGAAGTAAAGTTCTTTCTTGGCAACGTTTCAGAGGTCTCACTATCCAGGAATGGAAATCACTTATATAAACAAAACTAGGCAAAGCCAACCATTTGGCTCCTAAGGACACTTTAAAATATCTTGCATCCCTGCTTTGAGCCATATTTTGCTTCTGCTTGCATGTGGCTCTAATGAGTCATCTGTTTTCAAGGAAACACATAGGACTAGTGTAGCTCAATCATGTGGAGCAGGGATTTCTCTTCCAGAGGGCCAGAGTTCAGTTCCTAGTCGAACTCACAGGGCAGCCTGCAATCATCAGTAACTGCAATTCTAGAGCATCTAATGCCCTCTTCAATCCCTTTGGACAATAAGAACACTCATTGTACATTTATATACATGTAAGAAAATACACACAGCATAAAACTAATATTTTTTTAAAATTATACAACATTTCAGCATTTTATAAACCCTGAAATTATTTTATTTTATGGATGTTGTAAAGGAAAGTTCAATAAACCAAATTTTGCTGAGTGACCTTCAACAGAAGACCAGTTATTTTTTATAATGTTCTCAGTGTTTTTAGCTTGTAAAGAGTCCTGAATCTTTAATTACATTCACTGTACAGTAACTACACAGTGTAATATTAATGTAAGATGTTAATAATGCAAATAGCTCATCCATAAAAATATAAATAAATTTGGTGCTACTAGAGAAAAATTAAATTATGCCATGAATATAACAGGATTCCATACATTTTTACTTCCTTGTAAAACATAAATCTATTTCACATATTCCTCTCAACATTCCCTTTTTTCCATTCTTTTTTTATTTTTCATTTAAAAAGGAAGTAAAAATATTTTATGATAAAATTAAAGATTTACATGGAAAATATTTCTGACAAAATTGAAGAAACATATAGAAAAACACATTAAGATTGACAATTTTCATGAAAAATTAAAGAGTAAAATGATAGACATAAAAAACATTGCGAAATTAAGTGAAAAGGAAGTAGAAACATTTTATGATAGAATTGTAGATTTACATGGGAAATATTTCTAATAAAATTGTAGAAAGATATAAAATAACATTAAAATTGAAGATTATCATGAAAAATTATACAGATAAAATGGTAGGCATAAAAATATTTCTAGGTTGATTTCAAATAGAATTATAAACATTTTCTGATAAAATTGAAGATTTACATGAAAAATATCTCTGATAAAATTGAAGAAATATATAGAAAAATGTTAAAATTAAATATTATCATGGAAAATAATATAGTTAAAATGGTAGACATAAAAAAATTACTAAATTGATTGAAAGAGGAATCACAAACATTTTCTGATAAAATTGAAGATTTACATGAAAAATATTTCTGTTAGACTATGTTTTTTTGTTGGGGAATTGAGTCCATAGATATTATAAGATATTAGGAATAGTGATTGTTGCTTCCTGTTATTTTTGATGCTATTTTTATGTTTGTGTGGTTACTTTCTTTTGGGTTTGTTGGAAAACGATTACTTTCTTGCTTTTTCTAGGGTGAGTTTCCCTCCTAGTGTTGACATTTTCCATCTATTATCCTTTGTAGGGCTGGATTTGTGGAAAGATACTGTGTAAATTTGGATTTATCATGGAATATCTTGTTTTCTCCATCTATGGTAATTGAGAGTTTTGCTGGGTATAGTAGTTTGGGCTGGCATTTGTGTTCTCTTAGAGTCTGTATGAGATCTGCCCAGGCTCTTCTAGCTTTCATCATCTCAGGTGAGAAGTCTGGTGTAATTCTGATAGACCTTTTTCCCTTACTGCTTTTAATATTCTTTCTTTGTTTAGTACATTTGGTGTTTTGATATTATGTGCCGGGAGGACTTTCTGGTCTTGTCCAGTCTGTTTGGAGTTCTGTAGGCTTCTTGTGTGTTCATGGACATCTCTTTCTTTAGGTTAGGGAAGTTTTCTTCTATAATTTTGTTAAAGATGGCCCTTTAAGTTGGAAATCTTCACTCTTTTCTATACCTATAATCCTTAGGTTTGGTCTTCTCATTGTGTCCTGGATTTCCTGGATGTTTTGGCTCAGGAGCTTTTTGCATTTTGCATTTTCTTTGACTGTTGAGTCAATGTTTTCTATGGTATCTTCAGCCCCTGAGATTCTTTCTTCTATCTCTTGTATTCTGTTGTTGATGCTTGCGTCTATGACTCCTGAATGCTTTCCAAGATTTTCTATCTCCAGAAATGTCTCACTTTGTGATTTCTTTATTGTTTCTACTTCCATTTTTAGATCCTGGATGACTTTCTTTGGTTCCTTCACTTGTTTGTTTGTGTTTTCCTGTATTTCTTTAAGGGATTTTTGTGTTTCCTCTCTAACGGCTTTTACCTTTTGACTCATGTTCTCCTGTATTTCTTTAAGGGAGTTATTTATGTCCTTCTTGATGTCCTCTAACAGCATTGTGAGATGAGACTTTAAATCCAACTCTTGCTTTTCTGGTGTGTTGGGGTATCTGGGACTTACGGTGGTGGGAGAATTGGACTCTGATGTTGCCAAGTAGCCTTGGTTTCTGTTAGTAGGATTCTTGCACTTGCCTTTCGCCATTTGGTTATCTCTGGTGTTAGTTGGTCTTGCTGTCTCTGGCTGGAGCTTGTCTCTCCTATGGGCCTGTATGCCTGTGTCTGTACTCCTGAGAGTACAGGCAGGGTCTATGTACAGAATACTGTGGAGCTGTCTGGTTCCCTGCTACAAATGGCTGCTAGAAGGGAAAACTCCTGTCCCAGATGTTCCACTGTGTGCTCCTAGCTGTACCCCTCCAGAGAGAAGGTGGAGATCTCACCTCTGCACTCAGAAGTGAAATCGCTGCTGGGAGTTCACTCTCTCCTGGCAGGCTGTATACAGAAGGCTTTGGAGCTGTCTGGTTCCCTCTTGCAAATGGTGGCCAGGAGGTCCTCTCAACACTCATGATAACTCCTTTGGATCTCTCCGCCACATTCTACTTCCATCCAATTATAACATCTAATCAATAATAATTTGAGATAAAAAATACTTTTAATGTATCATTCATACCTTGAAATATAAAATGAACATTTTACTCACTGAAATATGAAGTATATTTAATATTATTTATAAATTTTATAGAGTATATATGTATATGTGCATTGAGGTGTGAAGAAAGGAGAGATGTTTTTAATCTAATAAATATGAAAAAAACAATAAATATGTGTTTGGTTTTCTACAAGAGCATTTATGTACCCCTAGTCATTTGGGTGTGTAATCAAGAACCAACACAAAAGGAAGGTCACACATGTTAAAAGTTCATGTCCTTTTTACCACCATTAATGAAATCAATTATACAGTGTTTCATCCAGTTAGCTACTTTTTACTACAGTCAATGAGTGGAGAGATCATTAAAAGGATTGTTTTACTGGAAATTTGATATTTTCTAAAAATTATTAAGTCTAATTTTTAATTTTAAGTATTTTCTTCTTAAAGTCATAATGCAAATTTTAATATTAAAGTGGTTTTGAAAATCAGTTCTCCCTTTCAAAGTTTGAAAGTCGTTCAATGAAAAATATGAAATATTAAAAAAATGTAATCAGAGCTAGGAAGATGACTCAATCACTAAGGGGTTTGCTATGCTGCACTTGCATTTGGATATTCACTACTCCTATAAAGAGCTTGGCACAGCAGTGCATATCTGCAACCACAAAATTATAGGTACTGAGGCAGGAGAATCCCCAAGGGCATATTGGAAAGTTGACAAACAAATGAGTCTCAAGTTTACTAAGATATCCTGTCTCAAAAAGTAGAGACTTATGGAGGAAAACATCCAGTCTGGATCTCTGGCTTCCACACATCTATGCCACAAACATGGATTAATATGTATACAAGCAAACACACATAAGGTTATGAAGGATAAAATAGAGAGCTGTGTTTTAAAATTTGAATGCTTTTTGGATTATATTTTATAGTGCTATCTTCAAATACAGAATATCTAATAACTATAAATGACCTTCATTTCAAACTAAGTTGGTCCATTATGAAAGGCCAACACAATCCAATAGTTTTATTTGTAGGTTAACACATACAATGACTTTCATATTTATTATTTCATTTGATCAAAAGTCAAGGGAAAGTTTCTTACCAAAGGATATTCACAAAATTCACTGCAATTTGTTTTTCTGAAATGCATATTGAAGACAAAGCATTTTGTGAGATAGGAAAAAGGTGATGAACTCATTTCCTCTAAAATGTATATACTTTTCCAGTGCAATTTCACGTGAGAAATATAAAGTAAATGTGAACACGAACACATATATGAATTGTAGTTCACATTCTGAAAAGAAAGACTAATCATGTGCATGATTAGCGTCTGCAAAATCAGGTGTTGATGTGTAAACATGGACAGGGATGAGAACTACCTCATTTGAATACTGCCTTCACCAAAGAAAAAATTTTATCTTGATTGAAAATACGTAGTTACTTGTTACTTTGTGCATTACCAAATGCCATTCCCCTGCTAAGTAGTATAAGAGTAGTTGCTAAGACTGAGTTAAAATTAAAGACCATGTGTCAAACATTCTATAACCTGCATGTAAACGGGAGTGACTCCTCCAAACAGCATAGCATCCCAGAAGAAATGCCAACAGATAATTGCTATAAAAGAAGGAAGATAGTGCTAGTAGATGACTCAGAGGAAAAGATGTTTGCTACCAGGTCTGCCCACCTGAGCTTAATTTCTGTAACATACATGGTAGAAGGAGAAAAGCAGTTCTGAAAAGTTGTCCTTTGACTTCCACATTTTCATCACGTGCTCACACACATAAATAAAAAAATTGAATTCTATAAAAGTAAAATAATGAATGTGAAATGTACAGTTTGTCCCTTCTGCAACTATACACTACTAGTGTATTTCAAAATCAACTTTTTTTTTTACAGTCCAGTTATTTTATTTTTTATTTTCTATATTTTTTATTTACATTCCCAATGATTTCCTCTTTCCTGGTTCCTCCCTCCCCGAAAGTCCCATAAGCCCTCTTCCCTCCCCTTGTTCCCCATTCAATCCCCTCTCGCTTCTCTGTCCTGGTATTCCCCTACATCCAGTCTTTCCAGGACCTAATGTGAACCAACACTGCGTGGGAGAATAAATATATTAGCAAAACCTCAAAGTAGATTAATATTATTAAGATAAAGTATGTGTGAGGCCAAACGTGGAAAGAAACATGACATCTACATTTTGCTTTTCTAACTTCTGCTGTAGTAACTTTTACATGGTAACAGAAGATAAATGCATAAATATTTAATCCTTTGTATGCTCATGGGTAATTAATCAAAGGTTGATAAGGAGTTATTACTTTATTCAAGAATGTTTATCACAGTACAGGTAATGCTCATTCCCAGGTTCTAATATAAATTATGCAATCAGCCTTGACTAGACCCTGATTTGGCTGCCCTCTCTCTCCATATCTTTTCAATATAGTACTTGAAGTTCTAGCTAGAGCAATTAGACAACATAAGGAGGTCAAAGGGATACAAATTGTAAAGGAAGAAGTCAAATTATCACTATTTGCAGATGATATGATAATATACATAAGTGACCCAAACAACTCCACCAGAGAACTCCTACAGCTGATAATCAACTTCAGCAAAGTAGCTGGATATAAAGTCAACTCAAGCAAATCAGTAGCCTTCATAGTCTCAAAGGAGAAACATGCTGAGAAAGAAATTAGGGAAATGACACCCTTCACAATAGCCATAAACAATATAAAGTATCTAGGTATGACCCTAACCAAACAAGTGAAAGATCTAACTTCAAGTCTCTGAAGAAAGAAATTGAAGAAGACCTCAGAAGATGGAATAATCTTCCATGCTCATGGATTGGCTGGATTAATATAGTCAAAATGGCCATCTTGCCAAAAGCAATATACAGATTCAATGCAATCCCCATCAAAACTCCAACTCAATTCTTCATAGAGTTAGAAAGAGCACCAGATGTCTAGAAATCAGACTTGTTTTGAAGTTTCCAGGTCATGATGTTTCTGTCCTGCTCTTCAGTGTTCCCCACACAGATGCTGCCCATACCTATGGCGACCAAGGCTCTGAAGGCTCCTCATCCTTTACACCATGAAGAAATAGCACACAAATTACACTTATTGTTTCAGTGTTCAGAGCTTGATGCCTGCTGAAAGAACACTATAAGCTTGGAAATGAATTCCTTGTGGTGTATGTATCATATCAGTCTATAAATAAGAATTATGGCTATTTCAATGAAGAAAATTTTATACAAGGGTCAATACAACAGATCTTGGTCATGGAATCTTCATCAAATTTAGAGTAAATCATAATAGTCTGAATCTATTTCCTTAATAAACACAACATTCACAAATGGTCCCACATAACATAAAATTTAAAAAGGTGATTTATTTAAGATATGTAATGGGTTCAGATGCAGATATGTATGTAATATACTCTGTATGTATATATTATGCATGTATGTATGTATGTTATATATACTTCACATGTGTTATGATTATCATCATTGTAGTTAGAGAAATCTTTTTAGTATTGTTGTCATTATATCTGGAAGGCTAAGCAAAGATACTTAATGTCTTTGGCCACTAATTATTAATTCTGCATTTTTGAGATATTTTAATATTTAATTCTTTTATACCATTTTTGAACATATGTGTATATATTACTCATTTTATTAAAAGTGTCTTTCTTAAGGATTAAATGTCATTTGAAAATAGTTCATTTACTTCTTAAGTCCTGAAATTGGTCTGGAACTTTGAAAACAAGAGTGGAAATGATAAGTATATAACAAGCAAGGGAATGCAGGGTCTTGGTTTGGAAAGAAACTTATTGCATATTAGCCTTCTCAAAGAAATACTGACCTTAGGTTTCCATGGGATCTAATAACCCCGAATTTGTTTAGTACTGTCAGTTTTATTCTTAATTTTCTCAATCAAAACCATATTTTTATTAATCCCCAGCCTGGGTTCTAAAGTTCACCTACATGCATTTAAAGTTCATGATTTAGCAGGTTTTTCTCTCCCATTCAATTAATATGAACATTTTATTTTAATTTTCAAAATAATGATACTTTGGTTAATGATAAACAGTGTTTTATCTAAGGACCAGCGTTCTTACAGCACTTGAAGTGTGGAAAAAAAGGAAGTGAGTGTAGGTGCTTTGGTAACTATACTAGCAGGTCATCATCACCAATAACACCTTAAAAAGATTTTTTAACAAGTTTTGCCATTATGTAATCTGCTACACAATAATCTTTAGTGAAATACTTTATAGCGGCGAAGTGTGATTGCATAAGTCATTAGAAGCCATGAAATGCAGAGCATGTGGGCTATATTCTAACAGGAATTCTTAAAGACCTGCAATTTGTTGTCCTTTCTAAATTACCATTGACTTCTAAAATACTCTAAATTTTCCAACCTACTCTAGAAGGATCAAACAGAATCTTTGAAAAACAAGAATGAGTCATCATCTGAAGAACTTCAGACTAGAAAACGCAATAGTATTTGTGTAATGAATATGCCACAGAAAGGAGGCTTATATACTAATTAACTTAATCCCAGAACAACACCTTGCATAGTGGCAGAAGTGGAAATTTACCAATGTGTCCAACTTATCCAGAAGGGCTTTAACTTCATCCTTTGTGTCTCTGGCTCAGTCAGATATCAACATGCCTCAGTGCCTGGGTAGATGCTGCCTCATTCTGTGCACCAAGAGGCTGTCTGTCATGCACACAGTAATGAGACAGCTGCCTTAATCCTATCTGTTCAGAAAAGCAAAACACTGCACTTAATTCTTTCAACTAATATTTCCACCCTGTTTTACGTGTTTTTTGTTTGTTCTGTTTTTAATGGTTTGTTTATCTGTTTGTTGTTTTTAAAGAAACAGAGTCTTATTAAGTTGCCCAGGCTGTTTTCCAGATCAATGTCAGGAATCCTGACTCTCTGGCAAGTGGAGAGATATAAACTAGGGAATAGAGTAGAATTGGAATCATTTACTACAAAAATCTCAGTCATATAAGAAAGTATGTTGTGACCCATGTCCCTTCATTTCCTTGATCTTTTGAAATGATGATCATTTCCTTCTTTCTTATACAGTATGTCCCTTCCAGATTTTGGCATGTGTCCTATTTAATTCAAGAAAATGATAATCAGGCCAATTTCCCCTTCCCCAGAGGAGCCATATTTTATCATTTTGCATCTGACAATTGCTTAGCATTTCACTTCAGTCTAAATGACATTTTCTTATAAAACTCAAACTGCATTGGAATAAAACAGTTATATAAGGAATTATGCTGCTCACATCCTATCCTCAATGCCCATGCCAACAAGCTAAAATGAACATTGCCACCCTGGATCTCAATAATCATGGTTATTCTATTTCTTGGTGGTTCTGGGAATTGAATTTCTAATATTGGGGTCTGAATTAAGTCCCCCCTTTCTCAACTATCCCAAGGATAAATGTCCATGGTACTTTGTACCTACATGCACATGGACTTTAACACTTACATCTAAAGTCAACATACTTTTCTCTCCTTCCCGCTTTCCTACTTTCTTCTAGAAATCAATATTGGCCTTATATTTGTTAAACATTTTACCTGAAAAACTTTACCTCAAGTAAATTCCTATTTACTGAATGATTTGAATACTCTATGATATACATAGATAATAACATTTAAATTCAGAGATATGAATGCCATTTAAGGGTTTTCAAATTTTCTTGGTAATTAAAACTCTAGAAACAATAAAAAGTGAATTTTTAAAACATACAAATAAAAAATATTTTAACATTTGAAGCTATTTCATTTTTCAAAGTTCCATTATAATGCATGCCTACCAAAATCATGTGTGTTACAAAGTAAAATAAATCTTTATAATGAATCCTAAAATAGGTTAAAAGTAATGTTAATTCTAAACTACATTATTAGCATATTATGATAGCAAATTGTGATTAAGTATTACATGATTTATATTCCACCAAATACAGCAGTTATGGGCTATTATAAAATACAAGCAAGTTTCCAATAACTGTCACTAGAGTATAAAAGAATGAAAGAATAGTTTAACCTCATTCATGCAGGGAGCCCAGAATTTGGCTCATGGCTTTTAAGTATAGCACCTCAAGAATCTGCTATATTGAGAAACATTTCTAGGTCATTGCAAGTAGGGACAGAAGCTGACTTAAAGGAACTTCACAGTGTATTTGGAAAGTGTAGTCAAATTGTTTTGCTGATTGTTGTGATGAACATATGCATAAGCATTCTCAAAAGCCTCAAAACTATCAGAAAGAGTGAGCTTTAGTTCATTTAAATGGATGTACAAGGAAATAGGCTAAAACTGAAGAGTGTAGGTCAATCCCCTAAATGAAAGTAAACTATGAGGTGTGATGGATTACAAACATTCCATATAAATAAAACAAAACAAATTCATATCCTTCACAGAATTATGAAATAATCCATGTATTATACACAGTCCTCATGTTAGGACAAATCATCTATTTTCATAGTATTGTGAGTATGAGGTATATACTTCAATAATAAATTTGTTTCTTTTTAGTTCATTGTTATTAATATTAATAATATTAAAATTATTGGACATGTACTACTTTTAATGATTAAAATATTTGTTTAACTAATCCATTATCCCTGAACTAATCCCTTCATACTTTTCCAAATGCCCACATATAAAGACAATATTTAATAAAAATTATTACTTTCTTGGTAAAACCATTTCAAAATTTAAGCATATACAAATTAAAATATATGATTCTCAGTCTGTAGGAATTGTGTCATATACCCAACGTTATGTTTTCCTTAAAGTTAGAAATGGAAAAGAAGTCTAAGCCCAATTTACTGGAGTTAGAATGAAGTATTCCTTTGAACACAGAAAATTAGACTGGATAGAAGTTACATTTTACTTAGATCTGGCTTATTGGCTTATATTTTTAAATTCCTTTGTAACAACTTCTTTCTGTGATCTATCCCCATCTTCGAAAGTTTTGAGCCTGATGTCTTAGCAAAGGTTTAAACTCTGTCAATCATTCAGCAATCAAGTTGCCACTGCTTGGAAACGCTTTAACAGAAAATGAGTCATAAATCAAGAGAGAGCCTCCTGGAAGATAGAAAGATAAATCATCTAAACCAAGAAAGATTAATCTTAATACTGTTTTCTGATAGTTTTGGGTTTTTTTTAAATAACTGTGGCACTACTTATTCTTTATTCTCCAATTTAACTGAAATTCATTACCATCATAGTCAGCTATACAAAATGGAATATTTCCCAGATAGTGGCAGGGATTTCAAAATTTGAAAGTAACATTTGCTAAGTATATAGAAATTCTTTCAGTGTACTGTCAGCTTTTGAAATTAGGCAACAAGTAGGCCAACCCTCAGCATTCATCCTGCTGATTGGAGAGCTAAAAGTGTTCACTTTAAGCCCCAATCTCAGACTTACTTCACTTTTTCCAAATGTATGTCCTTCAAGTGAACTAAACCTTTAATAGTCGGAGAAGCAGTTAAAACCTAATAAAAAGCAGTGGTGGTGACTGCATGATTGATGTTTGTGTCTACAAATGGATGCTTAAGTGTATTTTTGTGCACATGTGTGTGTGTATGCATGATCGCTTATGTGTCATAAAGCTATATTACTTTCAACATAAGCCTTTGGTCAAGATTCCAGACATTTTGACCCATCCACATGAACACTTAACAGCCATTTGAAATTACAAGGAGTTTCTACAGTGCCTTGTATTGATTAACAACATGATAGCAGCTGAGGAATCTAAATAATCTGTGAAGGAGTATTTAGTTTCTGAGCATGTCCGTGAGGGTATTCGTTCTGCAAATTTCTCAGTCTTGTATGCTGTTCTCAGTAGTTCAGCTGAGTTCTCCTTTGCTAGAGACTCCCATAATTTCTTTTCAATACGAAGATACCACAGAAATTGCTACCATAATAAAGCCATGTTCTTCACAGTCACCCAGAGAGTTTAAGAATCTGTTATGGCAAATCTTATTTATTGTCTTCTGGGTGCTAGACTGCCATGGGCACTAGATGACATAGAAAGCAGAACATGTTACATGGCCTGTTTTCCATCCTACTTTTGAAGTAATTAGATGATTCTCATAAACTTTCCTCTGTTTTATCTCATGATGCTGTTTTCCTTTCCTCCTGCACCTGCTGTGAGCAGTCTTCACTGTGAGTTTACATTGTGAATACAGACATTCCCTCCCTATAAGTCGCCAAATAAAGGAATGTTTTTTTTTCTAAGAAATTTCATGCATTTACTTTGCCTTCAGTGGCATCAATAGGTCAGTAATACACTCACACGACTCAGCTTTACTTTGAATGTTTAAGGGAACAAAACCCTCAAACAGTGATCAAAATTGAAATTACCCTTGAAAATCCTCATAGATACCTTCTTAAAAAGTAATTCATGGAAATGATGAGACAATTCTATTTTCTTGAAAACTATGTGAAATATCTGGCTTGTATTTAGGATCTATGCTATAGGAAACACAACCTGTTGTAATGTAATAAGATGATACAATATTAAATATCAGGGTGGTTCAATATGAAAGGGTAGAACTGAGTCTGATTCAAATTCAGTGGACTTACCTTTACAGACACTATCATCTGGGTCATTCTCAACAGGGTAGACAGATTCCTAAACTACTTAAACTGGCGTCCGTGCGTGTGTGTGTGTGTGTGTGTGTGTGTGTGTGTGTGTGTGTGTGTGTGTGTGTGTGTGCTCGTGCCTCTGTGTGTGCCTGTGTATGTGTGTCTGTGTGTGGGTGTGTGTTCCTGTGTGTGTGCGCCTGTGTATGTATGTCTGTGTGTGGGTGCATGTACCTGTGTGTGTACACATGCATGCATGTGTACATGTGTTCATGTATGCACATGTGCATGCACATATGAGTGTGTGTTTGTGTCTGCAAATGGATGCTTAAATGTATTTTTTACACATGTGTGTGAGTGTGTGTGTATGCATGATCGCTTATGTGTCATAAAGCTAAACTATCTTCAACATAAGCCTTTGGTCAAGATTCCAGACATTTTGACCCATCCACATGAACACTTAACAGCCATTTGAAATTACAAAGGGTTTCTACAGTGCCTTGTATTGATTAGCAACATGACAGTATCTGAAGAATCTAAGTAATCTGTGATGGAGTATTTAGTTTCTGAGCATGTCCATGAGGGTTTAAAGTTTAGGTTAATTGATATGAGAAGAGCTACATCTAAAGTGGGAGGGGCCATTCCTTGGGCCAGGGTTCTGATTGTTTAAAGTGGAATATCTTTTCCAACTGCAGATGTGATGTGCCCAGCTAATTCATGTTCCTATTTTCTTAACTTTCCAGTGTTAATCTGTGAACCAATGTGAATCCTTTCTTCCTCCAGCTACCTTTCCCAGGGTATTCAACTACAGGAACAGAAAATGCAACCAAAGAGCAACAAAATCTGAAGTCTGATTATTAATTATTTTTGATTTTTTTTTTTTTGGAAAGGCCTTGTTTGCAAGCTAAGTGAGGGAAGGCATTTACACTACGCTGAGATTCGGGTTGCGAGAGCAGTTCCTAACGCAACCAGACGCTGCTGCAGCACACTTCTTTTTTTTTCTTTTAATTATTTATTTTATTTTATTTTTTTTATTTAATTTACATTCCAAATCATTTCCCCTTTCCCGTTTCCTCCCTCCCCGAAAGTCCCATAAGCCCCCTTCCCTCCCTCTTTTCTCCATTCAACCCCCTCTCGTTACTCTGTCCTCGCGTTCCCCTACATCCAGTCTTTCCAGGACCAGGGGTCTCTCCTTCCATCTTCTTAGAAATCTATTGATATGCGGATTGTGTCTAGGGTATTCCGAGATTCTGGGTCAATATCCCCATATCAGTGACTGCATACCATGTGTGTTCTTTTGTGATTGGGTTACCTCACTAAGGATGATATTTTCAAGATCTGACCATTTGCCTAGGAATTTCGTGAATTCATTGTTTTTAATTGCAGAGTAGTATTCCATTGTGTAGATATACCACATCTTCTGAATCCATTCCTCCGTTGAGGGACATCTGGGTTCTTTCCAGCTTCTGGCTATTATAAATAAGGCTGCTATGAACATAGTGGAGCATGTGTCCTTATTGCATGCAGGTAAAGCCTCTGGGTATATGCCCAGGAGTGGTATAGCCGGATCCTCCGGGAGTGTCATGCCCAGTTTTCTGAGGAACCGCCAGACTGCTTTCCATAGTGGTTGGACCAGCTTGCAATTCCACCAGCAGTGGAGGAGTGTTCCTCTTTCTCCACATCCTCGCCAACACCTGCTGTCTCCTGTGTTTTTGATCTTAGCCATCCTGACTGGTGTAAGATGGAATCTCAGGGTTGTTTTGATTTGCATTTCCCTAATGACTAAGGATGATGAACATCTCTTTAGGTGCTTCTCAGCCATTAGATATTCTTCAGGTGAGAACTCTTTGTGTAACTCTGTACCCCATTTTTTAATAGGGTTACTTGCCTCTCTGGAGTTTAACTTCTTGAGTTCTTTGTATATATTGGATATTAGCCCTCTGTCGGATGTAAGGTTGGTAAAGATCATTTCCCAGTTAGTTGGTTGCCGCTTTGTCTTTTTGACAGTGTCTTTTGCCTTGCAAAAACTTTGTAATTTAATGAGGTCCCATTTGTCTATTCTTGATCTTAGAGCATAAGCTATTGGAGTTCTGTTCAGGAAATTCTCCCCTGTGCCCATATGTTCAAGGTTCTTTCCTAGTTTCCCTTCTATTAGTTTCAGTGTGTCTCGTTTTATGTGGAGATCTTTGATCCACTTAGAATTGAGCTTAGTGCAAGGAGATAAGAATGGGTCAATTTGCATTCTTCTGCATGTTGACCTCCAGCTGAGCCAGCACCATTTGTTGAAAAGGCTATCTTTATTCCACTGGATGGTTTTAGCTCCTTTGTCAAAGATCAAGTGACCATAGGAGTGTGGATTCATTTCTGGGTCTTCAATTCTGTTCCATTGATCCACATGTCTGCAGCACACTTCTTAAGAGGTCGAGCTTGAAGCCTGGGATCGGGTAAGGCGAGAATCTGCCTTGGTGGCTTTGGCTATGGCTGCGGCCACCGACGGGCACTAGACGTCTGTCGGTCTGAACGCTGGGTCGCGCTGGTGGCTGAGGTCTTGGCTGATTCAGATCAAGCCTAGTAACCAGGAAGCTATCTCCAGAGACCATCGCCCAAGCCATGGCCGACGGGTTGAGATCTCCTTGGGAGACTCGGTGGGCTATCCTGTTGGCTTGATCGCCGGCAGACAGCGTCACCGAGTTCTGGGCCATCTTCAAACACCGCCTGCAGTGTTTGCTAGAAGTACGTCAATCAAACTGAGCCCTCGGCAGTGCTACAGATCACTCAAGCCTGCGTCGGACGCAACCGTTACCAACCCCAGCCACCATTTTTCGTGCAACGGCGGAAGGAGATTAATTATTAATTATTTTTAACTAGAACCTTTACAAACCAGTAAGAACCACATACTTGCACTAGCTGTTGAGGGAGAGAAACTTAATTATAATGTTTTATTCTTTCCTATTTAATTTGAAACTGAATAAAACCATTCATAAGACTACTTCTGTCTTTAAAATATATTTGGAATCTCTTCATACATGTCCATCTGCACTTGGTGACTCCAGTCCAGGCCAGGACACTTTCCATTCTCTTACCTGTGCCCACTAAGGATACATAGATACAGACACCCATACTCATTGACTGCATAGAAGAAAGAATAGTTTAAGCATTTGTGTGTGAGTGTGTGTGTGTGTGTGTGTGTGAGTGTGTGTGTGTGTCTGTGTCTGTGTGTCTGTGTGTCTGTGTCTGTGTGTCCTTGTGACACAGAACAGATGAGGACAAGTCCTTTCCCTCTGTCATGTGGGTCCCAAGGGAAGAACTCAGGTCCTCAGATTTGGAGCCAAGCACCTATACCTTCTGAACCATCTGGCCAACCCAAGAATTATTTTAGAACATAAATTAGATTATACAAAAGTTCTGCTTGAAAGCATCAATAATAAAACCCAACTCTTGACCTTGAGAAGTATCTGACAACTTTTTCCTACAATATCTACTTTATTTGCCCATTTATATTGAAGAATACTTCAAATTGTTTTTGGATGTATGACTAATCCTTCTGTCTGGATATGTACATGTCCAGCACTGCCTGAATTTTTTCTATTCTTACTCATTACATTAATCTTCACTGCTATCATGAAACCTCTTTTAAGATAGAGACAGATCAACATTTCAGGGTGTGTACTGCTCATCTTGAGGACTAAGGTTTGTTTCATAAGACCTGTGTCTGATAGTTCATAACCTCTTTTAACTCCAGGTGCAGGAAAGTCTCTGAACACTGCCAGAATCTTCACTCACATGCACATATGAAAATAGAGACACATAGACATAAAGCATTAAAAATAATAAAACCTGTTTTCTTCACTGCATCAATATTTGTTTTATACAGTTTTATTGAATAATAATTAATAAACAATAATTACATATTTAAATAATTATTTACAGGTATAACTTTATGATGCTATAACTAAACCTGAGTTAGTATATATACTCATCATTTCAAAAATGTGTTTCTAATCTCTTTGGAAATGAGTTCTTTTGTCCCTCTCTGTTCATGCCTCTCAGCCAAGCAATCCCAATTCCAATCCCAAGCAACTAACTAGTAATCTGTCATTATAAAATAAGTTTAAAGTTTCTAGAATTCTATATAATAAAATGACCCATTTGAAATGCCTTGTAGTGGCTATTCCTGGGTTGTCAACTTGACTAAATCTGGAATGAACCAATCAAGAATTGGAAGGCTCGGTGGCACACGCCTTTAATCTGGGCCACACCCTCTGCTGGAGACCTATGTAAGAATATTGGAAGAAGGAAGATTCACTCTGACTTTTCCTGGCCTGCCTCGTGTGACTGAGCAACTGCTAGATCCTCAGACTTCCATCCACAGCTGCCTGGTGGGACTGAGCAACTGCTAGATCC
Source organism: Tokudaia tokunoshimensis (assembly GCA_036184795.1). Classification (NCBI taxonomy): domain Eukaryota; kingdom Metazoa; phylum Chordata; class Mammalia; order Rodentia; family Muridae; genus Tokudaia; species Tokudaia tokunoshimensis. The sequence goes on along the minus strand of BTHU01000021.1, from coordinate 47,913,769 downwards.
TTGGACTTCCATCCACAAGTACTGCTGACTATTGTTGGGGAGTTTGACTACAAGCTGTAAGTCATCGACAAATTCCCTAACTATATAGAGACTACCCATACGTTCTGTGACTCTCAAGAACCCTGACTAATACAGAAGTTGGTACCAGGAGTGGTGCTAGAGAAGCAGAAGCATAAGGATGAATATTTTAAAAATCTGGAGTTGGTTTGGTAATTCATCAGTACCTTCAACTACTGAAACCTCTCCAGATTCTCTTCCTCCTAGGAGTTCGGAAAATATTGAAGACCCGTGGTTGAAACTATATTTCAAGCTTAAAGAAGCTAATGTCTTTGAGTATCTTGGTGAATTAAATGATTCAGTGGTGTACAATACTTTCTACAAGTTGGGGAAAAAAGTCAAAAAATGATTTTGCTGGCTGGTTGCTCTTAGCATCTTAGGAAAAAACAATGAAGGAAAGGAAGAAGTTGTATGATAAAATCGAACAGCTCCAGACACAAGTAAACAATCTAAAAGTTGCTAAGTGTGCCCTTGAAGAGAATCTTCTCTGTAGCAGCCATAGAGCTCAAGTTGCAGAAAATCAAACTGAAGCTCTCATCATAAGGTTGACCTAATTACAGTGAAAATTCTGGTCTCAGCCTCAGAGGGTGTCAGCAGTTAAAGGGCATTAATTGGCAAAGAATGGGATCCTATAACGTGGGATGGGGATGTGTGGGAAGACCCTGTTGAAATTGAGAATTTTGAATCTTCAGATTTTCAAGGATTTGCCCCACCTGAGGAAGTAGTACCCTCAGCCCCACCCCTTGAAATAATGCACAGAAACATATACTCTATTCATTATTGGGAAAATTTGGGGAACTTGTTGATATGTAATTAAAATCTAGTTAATCAGTAAAGGTCAGCACTAGTTCTTTTCAAGTACTAACCCAATACTCTATGATAATCCTGCAGTTCTAAAATTTACTCAGTACCCATTAGTAACACTAGACCATTTGTTTTTTCTTTAGACTAATCCACTTTTAATTAAGTTTGGAAAAGAGAAGCTTTTAGCCATCATATAGCTAAATACTTCTTTTCATATATTTATGCACTGCTTATGAAAATACAACTTATGTTTGTTTAGTTTTGATAAATAAAAGACTATAAGGAAAAATTTTTAAAGTATCTATCAGATACTTTAAAATTATCTATTCTTGAAAAATCATCATGGTGATTAAAATAATAAACTACAAAAGATCCTGACAAAAGACTTAAATAGCTTTCTTACATAGTTTTACAAAAGTGCTTTGCAAATAAATAGATATTAAGGGAGAAAACACAATTTAAATCACCATGTGAAAATCCACCTAGTATCTCCATCTATGAGAAAAGAGCTAGGCCTTTCAGCTTTAGAAAATTTCTAAGGACATCTGAAAGAAAAGCAGAACAACTTCAAAACTTGTGCTCAATCTACTTCCTTAAATTGAAAGGTAGGAACTACATCAAAGTGATAAAAACCTACAAAACAAAGATGAAATAAGGAGGCACCTCTCCCTGCTTTAGTGAAAGCACCTCTCCCATCTTAGTGAAAACAGGGAGAGCAGTTTTATTTTAAAATGAAAACTTAAAGCAAATAGTTCTCTGCTGTGAGATACCACACAAAATTATTAAAAATTTGAAAAAAACATGGAAAGGATGCATGAAATGAGTTGAGTTTACATTTCTCAGCTAATTCCAATTATGGCAAGGGGCCTACAAATACCTGCATTGCTAAATTTATTTCACTCTTATTATATTGTGCATATTTCACATTTTCTTCTTCTGCAATGTAACTGTTGAAACATTCCAATATCTTTGAAAATTGTTCCACAAACTCAAACTTCCCATATGACCTGTAGCTCCCAAAATATTCCTTCTGTGTAATTATGTAGCATGTGACTTTGATTGGACTCCATTAACTGCCTAAGGGTGATTTTTACCATTTTCCCAAAAGAGTCAATAGACTTCTTGACAAAACAGCTCAATTCTACTTCTTGGTCAAATTTATCTTTGAGTAATTATATTTGGCTCTCCTAAATCTGAGCTGTTCTGTTTTCAGTCTGACTTGATATCTCTCCTGGGTACCAGCATTGTTCTGCTGTTGGCTTGTGAGTCGTGTAACAGATGCAAAATCTCACCCTGGGGTGTGATAGAGTGGAAGACACTGAAGTTGCTACACATCTACTTAAACTCTATGCAATCATTGAAATAAAAGACACAATGCAAAAGTTTGTTTGTCTAAATGAAACACATGTTGTATTAATATTAGTAGCTATGCATAGTTGAATCCTTCCCATAGATTCAGTTCATTTGAAACTCACTATAATGTTCATCGTGAATAATTTTGAAAACATCATTATTGAACATCTATTATCTGTACCATATTAGATTAAGGCAAAAACTATAATCATGAACTGCTGACATCCAAGAGTTGCAATCTAACACACAAAGACATTTTTTTTTGGTAATTAGAATTGGGGTAAAAAGAACTATGTGACAAAGTGGGTAAACCTCTATCCTGCTGCAAGGAATGAATGTAAAGTTGTCAGTGAAGAAAACAAAGGGAGATTCACTACACATAAGGCAGGATGTTCTAAAGTGAACTAACTTCTGGTGTGGATTTCCTGATTTTTTTCTGAATATTTTGTGGTCCTTACTTTTAGTTTTTGCATCTTTCATACCAAATAAGGTTCTGACTATATATTTGAAAACCTGTTAATGAAATTGTTGATGATTTCACCATACAAAAATAATTATTGTTAGAAATGTAATTATAACCCACAACATTCATATGGCCACTATCTGAAAATGTAACTTTGCTTTGTAATAGAGTCATAAAAGACACACACACACACACACACACACACATATGCATGCACATTGCATGACTGCTATGGAATCTAATCCTGGGTGTGAAAGAGTGGAGATATCTCTATCAACATCTATATCTACATCTTTATATCTATCCCCATTGTATATGTCTCCATATGATAACATATATCTAGAATCAGCTTCACTGAATAAGTGGATTAAAATGCAGTTTATAGAAATGACTATAATATAACTATTAATGAAAGTCTGCCATTTGTGGCAAAATAAGTAAGGATTAGTGATATGCCAAGGTAATGAATCAGATACAAAAACAAATGCTTTGTGAGATCAATCATCTTGCTTTGGTTTGAATATAAAATGTCTGCTGTAGGCTCACCATTTTTAACAGCTGGTCCCCAGATGACAGTTCTGTGTTCAAAATCTTTTGCAGATTTTTAAAGGTTATAAAGTTTACCACCTTGAGCAGATGGCTCCTGACTGGAGCAGAGCAAATCTTTAGAATGATATAGTCCTGCCCATATCCTGTCCACCCTTACTCCCTGACTGTGAATTTGATCTATCTGTGGTGGTTTGAATAGGCATGGCCTACATACACTCATGTGTTTGAATGTTTGGTCCATAAGGAGTAGCACTATTAGGAGGTGTGGCCTTGTTGGAGGATGTGTGTCCCTACAGGGACAGGTTGACCTGTCTTATCCTCAAGATCCACCAAATTTGGAAGATAGTCTCCCCTTTGCCACCTGGTGATGAAGATGTAGAACTCTTAGCTCCTCCAGCACCAAGTCTGACTGCACACTGCCATGCTTCTTCCCATGACGATAATGGGCTGAGCCTCTGAAACCAGAAGGCAACCCCAATTAAGTGTTTTCCTTTAGCAAGAGTTGCCTTCCTTGCTCATGGTGTCTCTTCACAGTAACAAAACCCAAAGTAAGATTTCCTCCATCATTCTCTGGTCACATTGCCACCCCTTACAAGATGGACTGTATCTCTCAAAACTGCAAGTCAAAATAAGTACTTTTGTTTTAAGTTGCTTCTTGAAATGTAGTTGATCACAGCAACCAAGTAATTAAAGCACATATGAATTTGAAAGAATCACACTCGCAGAAAGTAAAATCTGGCTACTTGAAGCTAGGGTGAGGAAAATGTTATCTAAAATGACAACATGCAGTAATAATGTAAATGAGCTGTAAAGATCCAAAGTACGAAATGATAGCTGCAGCTAACAAAAAAATGTAATCAATTTCAACTTTGCTGAGAATTCCCTTCACACCACAACAAAATAAGCAAAAGGACACCTGTAAGAGTGCAAGGACTTGTAAAGGGGAAATTCACAGATAGACTCACAGAAAGCCTATAATGAACACATGAAAACAGAGCCTGCAATAGTACATATGGAATACATGTGAATGAGATTGTCAGTGAACCTCAGAAGGAGGAGCAAGCAGACAGATTCCTCTTGCTGTTCTCAGAGGAACCAAGGTTTGGCTGTTGATATTAGATTCACAACCTCTAGAACTACATAGCAGTAACTTCCTGCTAAGTTTCCTGTAGGAAACTAATATAACATTTTATTTATTTAATCTTTAATATTAATTAATGTATATTACATGTTGTATTATATATAATTATATTAATTAATATAGTATTTTTATTTAGTTTTATATTCTCTATATAGGACTTTCAGACAGGATTATGCTATTTAGCAAAATCTATCCTTGAACTCTTAATGCTTCCATCTCAACTTCCCAAATGCTAAGGTTAAATGCATGAGCCACCACTTCCATCTAAAAAGCTCTTTTAAAATATTAACATTTCTGCAAATGAGGAAGTGACAAAAGAATTAGGTAAATGTATGTTTCCACATGTTTTTAAAATGTATTTGTTCTTGGTATCAGAATATATTTTAATTATACCTTAAAATTTGTATAAAATATAATTTGGTCTTTCAGCATCACAAAGGAAGAGTCAAACAATTCTTCAAGATGAGGTGGAAATTACTGGAATTCTTTTCAAGGTGGAAATGCGTTGTGAGGCAAACCATCACTTCTCTAGTTACCATCTGACTGTTGGTAATATGTATTCAGAGTCCATCCACCTGTTCATTTGTGTACAGAAACAAAATTCCTTTTCCTTTTAATGGAAAAACAGATTGTTTTCTCATACTACGTAGCTTGACTACATTTTCCATCCCTCATCTCCTTCCAGTTCCTCTTCATCACACCTACTGTCCCCCTTCCCAGCACCGATATACACTCTTCTGCTGTTTCTCACTAGAAAAGAACAGGTTTCTAAGATAACAATCATTCACAGTATAATAAAATATGATGAGTTAAACTGAAAACATCACATCACATCAAAGTTAGACAAGGCAAACAAACAGAAGGAAACAACCCGAAGGGGAGGGAGGCACAAGAGTCAGAGACCCATTCGGGAATGTCTTAAAGAACACTAAAATGAAAGCCAGATTCCATCATTATAGGAACTGGTATAGACCATGCAGGCCTGTCCTTGCTCATCTGTGATTTCATATGAGCATTACTCAATTGCTTTAAAGGGCCTTGGTCACCATCCCCTCTGGCTTTTACACTCTTTACCTCCTCTTCTGAGGGCTTCCCTGAGCTCTGAGGGAAGGTATTTGAAGGAGACACGGTCTCTATGTATGTCATATCTGGCTTTGGATTTCTGTATTTTTCTCCATCTGCTTCAGGATAAAGCTTCACTAATTGTAACTCAGTAAAGCATTGATCAATGCATTTTTTTTAAGTCTGTTAGTATTTTTTTTAACACTAGGTCTCTGATCTATCTATTCTCTGGTTCTTGGTTACTTAAGCAGTGTTGGGTATGTGTTCTATCTTATAGAGAAGGCCTTAAGTCAAATCAGACTTTGGTTGGTTACTCCCATAAACATTGTGTACCCATACCCTTACACATTTTTTAGGTAGGACAGATTGTAGATAAATGTTTTTGTGGCTGGATTAGTGTTTACATTTCTCGTTTGATAGTCTGCAGAGTACCTTCCTCTATCAAAGACATTAAAACATAGGGATGGAGATTCTATGTAGGTGCCAGCTCGAACTCTCCATGTTCAATTGGTTTTGTGAGTATTGTATTAAACAATGGGGTTTTGCTTCAGTTTGTGAAGAGTAACCCAAATTCTTACCATGGTTGATTGGAGATTTTCATGTGACACTATAGACTAACAACTCAATTGGAGTATTATTTAGTGACCAGAGGTAGTCAGTTAGGATTCTATCTTCCATTTTAAGAATACAATAGATTCATTATTATATATTTTAATCAGATTTTACAGCACTAGGATTCCATATCACTCCTTAAAATGCCCCTAAACTCTAGCTGTCTCTTCCCAGATTCCCTCCCTCATTCCATTTCCCATCCCATTCCCTAACTAATTTTCCCATTCCCATCTATTTCCCATCTACAGTCCATGCATAAAATCTATTCTATTTCCCATCCAATAGAGATACACATGCCCTGCTAGGCTGTTTCTGTGTGTATGTGTGTGCGTGTGTGTTTATGTGTGTATGTATGTATATCCATGTGTATGTGTATGTACATATACAATACAATAGATTCACCATTATATATTTTCATCAGATTTCACAGCAATAAGCTTCCATATTAGTCCTTAATACATATATCTATATATCTATATGTATATCTATAGATATACATATACATATATAAAACCTCTCTGTATCTACAGTTGTCACCATTTACTTAAGCGTTAATATTCATATAAAAGCAAAATGTGGCACTCCGCCATCTTTGCTCCAGTGGCTGGGAAGTTGGGACAGTCAGGTTCTGAGACAGACAAGCATAATATCGATTGGGTCTCGGGCGGCTTGTGTGTATGCGGCTCCCAAGTGCTGGGCTGATCTGCAGTAACCAGCGCGCCAGCTCTGCTGTGGGACTTCTGCCTGGCAGAGGGACCCCCGCACTGGGCGGGGAGCCTACCAGCTTTCCTTCCGCGACCTCTGTTCCTGCAGACTGCACTGAAGAGACAGGTACCCAGGCTCTCCCCAATATAACATCACTTGGGACACGGCCTGTTGGGGCTTCCGTCTGCGCCCAAGAATGGGTCAGCACTGTGGTCTTCTGGGTGCCAGATCTGCAGGCCATCCTGTCTGCACGGTGAGCAGCGCCACGGAGAGAGTACAGAGTGCACTCCGCCATCTTTGCTCCAGTGGCTGAGAAGTTGGGACTGCCAGGCTCTGAGACAGACAGGCATAATATCGCTTGGATCTTGGGCGGATTGTGTGCACATGGCTCCCAAGAGCTGGACAGATCTGCAGTAACCAGCGTGATAGCTATGCTGTGGGAATTCTGCCTGGCAGAGGGATGCCCCTCCCCCCCAGGAGAGATCACACACCCCTGCATAGGGCAGGAGCCTACCAGCCTCCCTTTGGCGACCTCTGCTCCAGGAATCCACTAGGCTGAGACTTTGGATGTGCAAGGACTCCCCAATATAACATCACTTGGGGCAAGGCACATCAGGGCTCCAAAGTCACTCAGGAGCAGGACAGGCCCCAGAAATCTGTGCCAGGAGAATCCTGGTAATCCGGGGGGGGGCAGAAATAGCTCTGCAGGCTCAGAGGAGGTCCAACCAACAGCCAGTGGCAGCACGACCAACTAACATCAGAGGTATCCAGATGGCAAAAGGCAAACGTAGGAATGTTACTAACAGAAATCAAAGTAATATGGCACCATCCGAACCCAACTCTCCAACAGCAGCAAGTCCTGGATACCCCACCACACCCGAAAGACAAGATCTGGATTTAAAATCACTTCTCATGATGCTATTAGAGGATCACAAGAAGGACACAAATAAATCTAATAAAGAATTACAGGAGACCATGAATCAACGGTTAGAAGCCCTTACAAAGGAAACACAAAAATCGCTTAGAGAAATGCAGGAGAATATGGATCAAAAGATGGAGGCTCACAAGGAGACAACACAAAAATCGCTTAACGAGATGAATCAACGGGTAGATGCACTCACAAAGGAATCACAAAAATTGCATAAAGAAATACAGAAGAATATGGGTCAACAGATGGATGCCCATAAGGAGGCAACACAACAATTGCTTAAAGAAATGAATCAATGGTTAGATGCCCTTACAAAGGAAACACGAGAACTGCTTAAAGAAATGCAGGAGACGATGGATCAACGGATGGATTCCCATGAGGAGGAAACACAAAAATCACTCAGAGAAATGCAGGAGAACGTGGGTCATCAGGAAGAAATCCTGAAAGAGGTAATGCAAAAATACCTTAAAGAATTACAGGAAAATACAAACAAACAAGGTGAAGGATCTCAGCAAATCCATCCAGGAACTAAAAAAGGAAGTAGAAACAACTAAGAAAGCACAAGGTAGACAACTTTGGAGATAGAAAACCTTGGGAAGAAATCAGGAGTCATAGATGCAAACATCAACAATAGAATACAAGAGATGGAAGAAAGAATCTCAGGTGCTGAAGATTCCATAGAAAGCATCGACTCAACAGTCAAAGAAAATGCAAAATGCAAAAAACGTGTAACCCAAAACATCCAGGAAATCCAGGACACAATGAGAAGACTAAACCTAAGGATTATAGGTATAGATGAGAGTGAAGATTTGCAATTTAAAGGGCCAGTAAACATCTTCAACAAAATTATGGAGGAAAACTTCCCTAACCTAAAGAGAGAGATGCCAATGAATGTACAAGAAGCCTACAGAACTCCAAACAGACTGGACCAGAACAGAAATACCTCCCGTCACATAATAATCAAAACACCGAATGTTCTAAACAAAGAAAGAATACTAAAAGCAGTAAGAGAAAAGGGCCAAGTAACATACAAAGGAAGACCTATCCGAATCACATCAGACTTCTCACCAGAGACTATGAAAGCCAGATGATCCTGGGCAGATCTCATGCAGACATTAAGAGAGCACAAATGCCAGCCTAGACTACTATACCCAGCAAAACTCTCAATCACCATACATGGAGAGACCAAGATATTCCATGATAAAACCAAATTTTCACAATATCTTTCCACAAATCCAGCCCTGCAATGGATAATAGGTGGAAACCTCCAATACAGGGAGAGAAACAACACCCTGGAAAAAAGGAGATAATAATCTTCTTGAATCAAACCCAAAAGTAGATAACCACTCAAACATAAAGATAGCGTCCAGAATGGCAGATGGCAATAATCACTATGCCTTAATCTCTCTTAATATCAATGGTCTCAATTCCCCAATTAAAAGACATAGACTAGCAGACTGGATACGTAAACAGGACCCAGCATTTTGCTGCATGCAGGAAACGCACCTCAGTGTCAAAGACAAACACTACCTCAGAGTAAAAGGCTGGAAAACAATTTTACAAGCAAATGGCCCCAAGAAACGAGGTGGAGTAGCCATCCTAATATCATATAAAATTGATTTTCAACCTAAAGTCATCAAAAAAGACACAGAAGGACACTACATACTGATCAAGGGAAAAATCCACCAAGAAGACCTCTCAATTCTGAATATCTATGCTCCAAATGCAAGGGCACTCTCATTCGTAAAAGAAACTTTACTAAAACTAAAAGCACACAACGCACTGCACACAATAATAGTGGGTGACTTCAACACCCCGCTCTCTGAAATGGATCATTCAGGAAAGCAGAAACTAAACAGGGACACAGTGAATCTAATTGAAGCCTTGGACCAAATGGAACTAACAGATATATATAGAACATTTCATACTAGAGCTAAAGAATACACCTTCTTCTCAGCTCCTCATGGTACCTTCTCCAAAATTGACCATATAATTGGTCACAAATCAGACCTCAACAGATATAAGTAGATAGAACTAATCCCATGCCTCCTATCAGATCACTATGGAATAAGGGTGGTCTTCAATGGCAACAAAAACAACAGAAAACCCACATACACATGGAGGCTGAACAATGCTCTACTCAATGATAACTTGGTCAAGGTGGAAATAAAGAAAGAAATCAAAGACTTTTTGAAAGTTAATGAAAATGAAGGCACAACATACCCTAATTTATGGGACACAATGAAAGCAGTGCTAAGAGGAAAATCCATAGCCCTGAGTGCCGCCAAAAAGAAACGGAGACAGCATACACTAACAGCTTAATGGCACACCTGAAAGCCCTGGAACAAAAAGAAGCAAATACACCAAAGAAGAGTAGAAGGCAGAAAATCATCAAACTCAGAGCTGAAATCAATCAAGTAGAAACAAATAAAACCATACAAAGAATCAAAAAAAACGAGGAGTTGGTTCTTTGAGAAAATCAACAAGATAGATAAGCCCTTAGCCAGACTAACCAGAGGGCACAGAGATAGTATCCAAATTAATAAAATCAGAAACGAAAAGGGAGAGATAACAACAGAAACTGAGGAAATTCAAAAAATCATCAGAACCTACTACAAAAACCTGTATTCAACACAACTAGAAAATCTTGAGGAAATGGACAATTTCCTTGACAGATACCAAGTACCAAAATTAAATCAGGATCAAATAGACCATCTAAACCATCCTATAACCCCTGAAGAAATAGAAGTTGTCATTGGAAGTCTTCCAACCAAAAAAAGCACAGGTCCAGATGGTTTTAGTGCAGAATTCTATCAGACCTTCAAAGAAGACCTAACACCAATACTCTTCAAACTGTTCCACAAAATAGAAACAGAAGGAACACTACCCAACTTGTTCTATGAAGCCACAATTACACTAATACCAAAAGCACACAAAGATCCGACAAGGAAAGAGAATCTCAGGCCAATCTCTCTTATGAATATCGATGGAAAAATACTCAATAAAATTCTTGCCAACCGAATCCAAGAACACATAAAAACGATCATTCACTACAATCAAGTAGGCTTCATCCCAGGGATGCAGGGATGGTTCAATATAAGGAAATCCATCAATGTAATCCACTACATAAACAATCTCAAAGAAAAAAACCACATGGTCATCTCATTAGATGCTGAGAAAGCATTTGACAAAATTCAGCATCCTTTCATGCTAAAGGTCTTGGAAAGATCAGGAATTCAAGGCCCATATCTAAACATAGTAAAAGCAATTTACAGCAAACCTGTAGCCAGCATCAATCTAAATGGAGAGAAACTTGAAGCAATCCCACTAAAATCAGGGACTAGACAAGGCTGCCCTCTCTCTCCATATCTTTTCAATATAGTACTTGAAGTTCTAGCTAGAGCAATTAGACAACAAAAAGAGGTCAAAGGGATACAAATTGGAAAGGAAGAAGTCAAACTATCACTATTTGCAGACGATATGATAGTATACTTAAGCGACCCAAAGAACTCCACCAGAGAACTCCTACAGCTGATAAACGACTTCAGCAAAGTGGCTGGATATAAAATCAACTCAAGCAAGTCAGAAGCCTTCCTATATTCAAAGGATAAGCAGGCTCAGAAAGAAGTAAGAGAAATAATACCCTTCACGATAGCCACAAACCATATTAAGTATCTTGGTGTGACTCTAACCAAACAAGTGAAAAGATCTGTATGACAAGAACTTCAAGTCTCTGAAGAAAGAAATTAAAGAAGACCTCAGAAGATGGAAAAATCTGCCATGCTCATGGATTGGCAGGATTAATATAGTAAAAATGTGCATCTTACCAAAAGTAATACACAGAGTCAATGCAATCCCCATCAAAATCCCAACTCAATTCTTCATAGAGTTAGAAAGTGCAATTCAAAAATTCATCTGGAATAACAGATAACCCAGAATAGCTAAAACTATTCTCAAGAGTAAAAGAACCTTTGGGGGAATCAGTATCCCAGACATCAAGCTGTACTACAGAGCAATAGTGTTAAAAAACCGCATGGTATTGGTACAGTAACAGACATGTAGATCAATGGAACAGAATTGAAGACCCAGAAATGAATCCACACTCCTATGGTCACTTGATCTTTGACAAAGGAGCTAAAACCATCCAGTGGAATAAAGATAGCCTTTTCAACAAATGGTGCAGGCTCAGCTGGAGGTCAACATGCAGAAGAATGCAAATTGACCCATTCTTATCTCCTTGCACTAAGCTCAATTCTAAGTGGATCAAAGATCTCCACATAAAACCAGACACACTGAAACTAATAGAAGGGAAACTAGGGAAGAACCTTGAACATATGGGCACAGGGGAGAATTTCCTGAACAGAACTCCAATAGCTTATGCTCTAAGATCAAGAATAGACAAATGGGACCTCATTAAATTACAAAGTTTTTGCAAGGCAAAAGACACTGTCAAAAAGACAAAGCGGCAACCAACTAACTGGGAAATGATCTTTACCAACCTTACATCCGACAGAGGACTAATATCCAATATATACAAAGAACTCAAGAAGTTAAACTCCAGAGAGGCAAGTAACCCTATTAAAAAATGGGGTACAGAGCTAAACAAAGAGTTCTCACCTGAAGAATATCTAATGGCTGAGAAGCACCTAAAGAGATGTTCATCATCCTTAGTCATTAGGGAAATGCAAATCAAAACAACCCTGAGATTCCATCTCATACCAGTCAGGATGGCTAAGATCAAAAACACAGGAGACAGCAGGTGTTGGCGAGGATGTGGAGAAAGAGGAACACTCCTCCACTGCTGGTGGAATTGCAAGCTGGTACAACCACTCTGGAAAGCAGTCTGGCGGTTCCTCAGAAAACTGGGCATGACACTCCCGGAGGATCCGGCTATACCACTCCTGGGCATATACCCAGAGGCTTTACCTGCATGCAATAAGGACACATGCTCCACTATGTTCATAGCAGCCTTATTTATAATAGCCAGAAGCTGGAAAGAACCCAGATGTTCCTCAACGGAGGAATGGATTCAGAAGATGTGGTATATCTACACAATGGAATACTACTCTGCAATTAAAAACAATGAATTCACGAAATTCCTAGGCAAATGGTCAGAACTTAAAAATATCATCCTTAGTGAGGTAACCTAATCTCAAAAGAACACACATGGTATGCAGTCACTGATAAGGGGATATTAACCCAGAATCTCGGAATACCCTAGACACAATCCGCATATCAATAGATTTCTAAAAAGATGGAAGGAGAGACCCCTGGTCCTGGAAAGATTGGATGTAGGGGAACGCCAGGACAGAGTAACAAGAGGGGGTTGAATGGAGAAAAGAGGGAGGGAAGGGGGCTTATGGGACTTTCGGGGAGGGAGGAAACGGGAAAGGGGAAATGATTTGGAATGTAAATTAAAAAAAATAAAATAAATAATAAAAATAAATAAATAAAAGCAAAATGTATTATATTTATGTCTGGGTTTGGAATGCCTCAGTCAAGATAGCCTTTTTTTTTTTTGCTTCCATTTGCCTGAGGATCTTATAATGTCTTTTACTTTTTATCAGCAGAAAAATTAATATTCTATTGTGTAAATGTACCATAGTTTATTTATTCATTTTTCTGATGAGGGACATCTAGATTGTTTTCAGCTTCTGATTATTATAAATTAAAGCTCAACTATATATATATATTTGAGCAAATGCCCTCGTGATAGGATAAAGTGTCCGTTGGGTATATGCCAAGTGGTATAGCTGGATCTTGAGGTAGATCAATTTCTATCTTTCTGAGGTACTGCCTCAATGATTTCCACTTTGGTTGTACTAGTTTGTAGCAATGAGGGAATGTTCCCCATTTTTCACACTCATGTTACTGATATTAGGCATTTTGAAAGGTGCTTCAACATAATGAAATCTCAACATAATTTTGAGTTGTATTTTTCTGGTGGCTAAGAAAGTTGAGCAATTCTTTAAGTATTTCTCTATTTTAGATATGTATCCTATTTATTTCTTTACCAAGAAAACAGATTCTACTCTCATCTAAAGCACACCATTCAGAGTTTCTCCTCCTTGTGCTCCTGTCAGATCCTCTTCATCATGCTGCTCCCCCAGATTCATCTCTCCTCCATTTCCTTTTTGGAAAATTGCATTGACAAAAGGAAGACTCAAAAATTCCCAACAGAGGTTTAATTCTCCGGTTTGGTCTCATGAAGAGCATTCTGATCAAGCATAGCAAGCTTAAGAACAAACAAAAAACTACACAATGTATGGTTCAAGTAATAATAAAACGTGTACCAGGAAGTAAAATAGAGCTGAATCCTGTGTTCAAGGATATAACAAGATTAACAGAGTGTTGATCTCAGGGCAAGATTCCACCCAGCTAAGCTTGTTGTTTGAGTTTGCAGTTGAACAAGGATAGTTTGGACTTTTAATGTAGAATAAACTATACTCCAAGAATGGAGGGCACCCTTGTAATACAGATCCGGAGGCTGGAAAAACACAGAAATTTATCTGGATCTTGAGAAACAGTGACCATGAAAATCTTAGGCCCAGACATGATGGTACTCATCTTTAATCCCAGGAGACAAAGTCAAGGCACATCTCTGAGTTCAAGACCACCCTGGGAAGGAGCAAGTTCTAGGTGAAGAAAAGCCTAAATCCAGGCTTTACTCCCAGCGTTCTGGAAAAAGAGCCTTAGAGATCTCTGGAGTTCAAGGTCATCTACACAGCAAATTCTAGGACAAACTAAAGATATAAAACAAGAAAAGCTCCAAAGATTTAAAGTAGCAAAAACTATGACAAATTTAACAATGGACACAACTAAAACCCTTTGTTAAATTTCTCTTTGTATTAAACAAAACAACAACCCAATGCTCCATGTCTGTTCCAGATGGGCAGAGATTGGTGGAACTTGTAGAGCTTGCTTTTACAGATCAATTTTCTGGTTGCCCAAACACCCTGAGATCCTTTTCAGATGAAGATATGGCCCCTCTGCATTTTGTCTTAGTTTTGTCCTTGATTGCAGTTTTAATATCCATTGGTTCATTTTGTCTTTTATCAGATCATTAAGTGGCTAGATATCCCGTTGTCCTTCTGTTCTTAATTATATGTTGGTATATTTCATAATCATTTTATAAAGTTATTCCAAATCCGATTCTTGTTTGTATTGGTAGTTTTCTGCATGTCTTCAATGTCCCTTATTATTTATTTTAACCACTGGCTCTCAGTATTTTGCAATATAGTCTTCATCTCTAAATATATTTTTAATATTTTTCTTTAGGATTCTACTGAATGTAACATTTCTTCCCTCCCTCCCTCCATTCTTTTCTTCCTTCTTTCTTCCCTCCCTCTCTTACTTCTTGCTTTTAATTTTTCTTCTCTTCTTCCCTTTCCTTCCTTCTTTGTTGGCCAGTTTCTGGCTTTTAGATTTTTAAATTGTTGTGATTCCACTCATGCATGTGTTTCACATATCACCTAACTGTACTAGAGTCTACTTTTTGAAAGATTATGAAAAAAGTATCTTTTTTCATTTTGTGTGTTTGTTTGTTTGTTTGTTTTTAAATGGGCATATCTTTTCCATTTCCCAGGGGCTAGACTTGAAGTCTCAGACTCCAATGAACTTCCTCCCTCAGTCTCTATAGTAAAAAACAATACAAGCATGCACAAAAACATTGGCTTCATTTCCTGCCTCATTCCACAACTCTAGAAGAAGAACCCTGTAGATGGTCTTTCATTAGCCTCATATTTTCTTTTCCTGCTTTCCTCTAACATTAGCTTTGAATAAAATGTGTTGTTCTGTTTGTGTCTACATATTTCAGGAACAGTTTACAATTCTGGCTTTAGAGTTCTGGTGAGTGCTGACAAATGGACATTTCACTGATAGAATAAGTTCGGTGCTGAGGAAAAGCCACAAAGAAACAACTGAGCATCTTCTTCAGAATCCCAAACTTCATCTTCTTAGTTTCCTTTTCCTTTAAAATTCAGTCTCCAAAGCTGAGCTCTGTCTTCTCTTATCTTTTCTCCCTCTAAAATATGTTATTAACCCCGTCTTCTCCTGGACATCTGCCATTTCAGGTCTTATAGTATGTTAATATTTGACCTGAAAGATCTTCTTTTCATCATTGTCCTACTTGGAATAGATACACTCTCAATGAAGATAATTATAGCTTAACCTCCTTTCTCTCCTCTGCAGGGACAGTAGCCTGGGTAGAAATGGAGTCTATTTTATGATCAAAATTCAAGCATTCTGCTTTTTTTTCATACATGATGATGAAGGATAAGCATTTGTCTGCATTTATTTTGTGCTTGTTTTGTACATATGTGGTGAAGCTGGAAACATATTTAGATGTGGGGAGACTTAGGAACCTCAGTTACCCCAGCTCTATGCTATTATGAAACAGTATCCCTTTTGGAGCATGTAATTTCCTAAGGAATTGTACTTGGTTGGGAAGCAGAAACCAAGTCTAATACCTTAAAATACATAAGGAGTATATATGTCATCCCTGGAAAATCCAACAGGCAGACAGTAAATGTGGTGACTAAATTGTGTCCCATGTCCCAAGAGCTTTCCTATTTTTGCCTATATACCATCATTAGTATATAGCTTCAATTTTTCAAAAATGCCTCAATTTTATGAGGACATGGGCAGCACAGTCATTACTTTCATGTTCAAATAAGGAGAGAAATAAAGATTGACAGGTAAAATGGGGCATTCTCCCTGACAACTCCATCAGAAGAGCTCTATCAGAAGTCTGCTCCAGAACTCTGCTTATGTCTCATTAGCGACCACTGCCTGCAGGAGAGGAGAGAAATAGAACATTTTAGCTAGGTTCCCTCCTAACCCCAACAAAGTCATTATTCTCTTAATAAAGGGATGGAAAATGGTTTCTGATAGGTACTGAACATTTCTGCTGTGGGAAATAAAACTTCTTTGTTTGGATAATGGAAGTGGCTTGCTTTACTCCACCCCTAACATATCTCTTTTTCTAGGCATGCATTACTCCAAGTGACTACGTATCTGAATTGGATAATAGTCAAGATATATTTAGTTCTATTAACCCATTTTAAATCTGTGCATGTGTTAACCATATTTTATAGTAATATGTGTTAGCTCACCTTTATAATATGGAGGTATTAAGTCAGCAAAACACAGCAAGTTTAAAAAGATGTTATAAATTTGAACAACTATTTTAGCTAGAGAAATCAAATCATTATAAATTTTTCTGTTATGCATGCATTTGAATATTCTTTGATATTAAATAACTATATTTTAAACATAATAGCTCTAATAATAGCTTTGATGTATATCTACTTGAATCATTCAATATTTTACCACTGACTAGAAGTTTCTGGTTAGCAGTATAACTGTCATTTAGCTTCTAGCCACAGAGTGTGAAATGTATTTGATTAATACTGAACTTTTACTCTGCAGAATTCTATGCACTGAATGACTAATGCAAACTGAAATATTTAGTATTATAAAGGTAAAAAGAGGTGAAGCAGTATATTGAAGGACAGTAGAAGACACAGAGAGACCACTTGAGTCCAAATGAGACTCTAAGATTGAGTAATAAGAAGGGCTCCTCATTTCTTTCCTCTTGGTGGGGAAAGGAGTTAGTCCTCCATGAGTGAAAATAATCTTTATGGAGTCTGTATTCATGTTCCCAATTGTTCACATATCTTTCATAAATCATTTTAGCCTTACTCAAAATCTGTGTTTGTGCATGTATGTGTGTGTGTGCAAGTGCATGCAATTTTAGAAGGTTGGTACTTAAGGTTAAGTTCATACAAAGTCTCAAATCCAGCACTGTTTTAAAATTTGGATTTTTCTCCTGAACAGAAATGTGATGGGAGATTTCCCAGATAATAAAGTAGATAAGCAATAGTCTTTTAGTTGTCCCAGATTTAAGTTTCAATATTTGGGAACTGCTATTAGTTCTATATTTATTTACAAATATCATGTCTTATAGGAGGATTGAAGAGACAAAGCAACTGATGAAAGATGCAGGCCGATGATGAAGCCATGCTATACCTTGAACTTTGTTTACATAGTGGCAGTGGGTAGACTGCTGATGAACTTCCAAGGTCATATTGCTGTAAAAGTCTTTTCCTGGTAGCTGCTATGCAATGTTCTTTCTGAGATATATTTCTGCCTGAGATTGTATCTTCACTGAGGTCTCACCTCCAAATGATCAATCACTTGCTTAGAGTTAAATCTCTCAGTATCTTTACTATTGAAGATTTACTCAGTGTACTTTCTTGTGGAGTACAGTGACACAAACACAAAAAGACACATGTTAAAATGTCAAACTAGTCCTACTCATCATACAGTCCTTCTGAAGCAAAGGCATTGATATTATATAATGAAGTCATTAAGTGACTTTATTAATAAGTCATTTGGGGAAATAGAGTGGACATAGGAAAAATAACACAGCCTGTGTTGTCTTAGCTGGTATAAGCAAATACTTCATGAATTTATTAAATGACAGAAATTAATTTCCTCTAGCTCTGGAAGCTAGAAGTATCAAATGTGCCCATACAATGACCACAGCAACTATTACAATGTCTAATGGGAATTATAGGGTTTTTTGGCTTTCAAATGGATAGTTTCTAGCCATTATCTCACATGACCTTTTAGGTGTGTCTTAGTTAGGGTTTCCATTGCTGTGAAGAGAAGGTCTGATCCTTTTAGTATAAGCAATAAAAATGAAATCACTAAGGTCTTCTTAGTATAGGTATGATGACATCTAAAGCAGACAGACAATGAGTGGGAATGAGTGTCCCATATAGCATGATGTCAGAATTCAGGATATAGTGTACATGTGACTTGGAGATGATATAAATAAGATTTAGCAAATTCATTACAAATGATTTTAGTAAGAAGGCATGTTTGTGTAGAGCACAAGTTTTCTTTACTATAAGCTAAAGTTTCCTTTAACAGTAACATAATACAGAACAAAAAATTAAAACTAAGGGAAATCTATGCTATTTTGTTGCTCAAGTTTCATCAAACTCGGATTAGTATATTAAACAATATTGTGGAACTGGCCATAAACAGATGCTTAATTTCCATTGACAACAGGATAAAGAGAGAAGTTTTAGGGACTGGAGAGATGGTTCAGGAATAATAAACAATGGCTTCTCTAATAGAGGACCCGTGTTCAATTCCCAGCACACATATATTAGTTCATATGTAACACCAGGCCCTAAGGATCTGGCATTCTCTTCTGGCCTCTTTAGGTGGCAGGCATATATATGATACACAGGCATACATGCAGGCAAAACACCCAAACATGTTTTTAGAAACTTCTTTTCTATATTTCTCCCCTCCTCTCACCAACTCTCCCTTAAAAGGAAGAGGTATGTTCAGAATTCTAACTTGCATAGTCTCTTAACTTTTGTGAATAAATGAAGTGTTATTCATAAAGAATGGATACTAAGAAACAGTTATGCAATTTCTTTGAATATTTTTAAGGAATAAAATAAAACATACACTCCTTGAAAAGAATGAAGAACATCTCTATATATAGACAAGAAGATACTGTGGGCTTTTGGCTCACTGTCGAGTTTCACTATAATCAGTGAAACACAGAGGAAAATGAGAAGTAAAATAGTTCTGTTGTAGGGGAATGAGAGATTTCTGCTCTGGAGGAAATTTTCCTCAATGAGGCTCATGCTACCAGTCTGCACCGTTCTAAACGTTTATAAGCATGGTGCCATTGAACA
The DNA here is from genome assembly GCA_036184795.1 of Tokudaia tokunoshimensis. Taxonomy (NCBI): domain Eukaryota; kingdom Metazoa; phylum Chordata; class Mammalia; order Rodentia; family Muridae; genus Tokudaia; species Tokudaia tokunoshimensis. The sequence continues at coordinate 47,894,372 of BTHU01000021.1, read as the reverse complement.
ACTTTCTCAATGTCCATAAACAACTCTGATTCCAGACCTAAATATCTCCATGCTGTTGAATAGCTAGTAAGCATATACAAGCTTTCAAATAGCACCTAGGAGTGAGATTCCATACCCACAGCAATATGTACAGGCTGATTGATGGGCACAACACACTATCCTCCAATAGCCTGTCTTTAACAAGAGAGGCTCTGAAACACCAGGTCTGTTTGTAGTGAAATAAAACACCCCCTTTCTCAAGGTTCTTTTCTTTCCCTTATAAATGTCTCCAAAAGCTCTCAAGTGCCAATTAATTATTTATTGAACAGGAAATTGAAGCAGGAAAACTTGGTTGGTTAGTATTTGTAGCCTAGGAGGTGGGATGGGTGGAAGCAGAGTTTCAGTAAGGAAAAGAATAGCATATGAAGACTATAGAATACACTTTGAGAACATTTCTTTAAAGTAATAGCTTTTCAAACAGTAGAAGAAGTGAAAGACAGAAAAATAAGTAAAATGGAGAATATAGCTTCCTAGGGTACTTATGTTGAGTAGCAGCAGGGAGTAAAAATAATTGAAACACTGTTTTGAGAAGTTTTGAACTTTGTCAATGTTTATTATTTGACTTTATTTTCTCCTTAAAGAAAAAAAAAAGTGGAACATGCTTGTACATTTCAACAATGTGATTGGCTTTTCCTCAATCCAGTTATATAATGTTAAATTCTGTATTTACGAACTACTAATAAAAATTATGTTTTGTGACAACTTAAATCAATGGCACAGTTTGCAAATATTATTATTAAGAGTGCTTAGAGTCTTTGCCATTTATTTCCAGGGTCTTAGCTTCTTGTTCAAGAATTAAATAAAAACCTAGGTTGAATAAAGAATAGCAAGGAAATTTTATTCAAAGAAAAGCTATAGAATAGATTAGAAATACACTGTCAAGAATTGACATCAGGCCAAATGAGAGAGGGTACTTAAGGTCATGAATATTTGGGGGTTCTTTTTATAGAATGTCTAAGTCGCTGTTCTATTGTTATGAAGAGACACAATGACCAAAGCAACTATCACAAAAGGAAACATTTAATTGGGGCTTGCTTACAAAGATCTAGTCCATTATCATCACGAGGGGAGATGGTAACAGGCATGATAGGCCTGGTGATGGAGAAGTAGTTGAGAACTACTTTCTAATGTGCAGGAAGAGAGAAAAAAAAGAGACTAGCATGAGCTATTGAAACCTCTGTCTACCTCCAATGACATACTTTCTCCAACAAGACTACACCTACTCTAACAAGTTCACACGTCCTAATCCTTCTAATTTTTCAAAGAGTTCTACTTCATGGTAAATAAGCATTCAAATATTTGAGCCTAAGGGTGTATTCTCATTCAAACCACATCAAGAAGCTCAAAAGAAAACATTTACTTCTGGGCTAGTAAATGTCAGTTTGACACAACTTAGAAAGGAACTTCTTGATTGAGGAATTTCTCAGAACATACTAGCCTCTGAACATGTGTGTGGAGGACTGTCTTGATATTGGAGAGTCCTGGTTTCTGCAGGTAGTACAGTGCCTATCTACATGGGCCTGGTCTGCATGAGAAATCTAGCTAAGCGTGAGTTGGGAAGGAATCAGTAAGATGCCTTTTTGTATTGTTTTTGCTCAAGCTCCTGTTTGAGTTCCTGTTGCCTTTCCTCAAAGAAAGCCTGAGACCTGGAAGTCACATCAGCAAAGAAGAAATTAGAAAAGTTGCTGAATGTGAGGATGGTTGTCTTTGATTGACAAGCTTGAGTTAGGTAAGCCTCTGTCATTGTGCATGACTCTTCCCTTGACATCTCTGATTTAATCAACTGCCTTTAACCAACAGCCTGTGGGTGGTTACAAAAACAAATTGTACTCTCAATGATACTTGAATATTCCTGTGAGTCTGTCCTGTTCTGGCAATCTGTTACTGCAATGAACCATTTCTGTTTTAACTACTCATCATTAGTAATGTCAGAATGCTGGAGTCCCCAAGATTTGAATCATCCGAAGATTGGGTTCCAATAGGCATCACATGCACATTTTCAACTCTTCTTCTTCAAGCATATATGTTTACTTCCTCTCTCTGAATTTTCTATTTATACATAAAATTTACTATGTTGAAACTGAAATCATCCTGCTAGTCTCTCTCACTACTCAATATCCTCCCAATCAACAAATCACATTCACAGCCTCAGTAGTTCTAATAGCTTGATGGTTTGTAGTCATTAGTAGATATACTGATGCTTCTTGGATTATATGAACAACCTCCTATCTTGATAAATCCACTTTTGTGTCCTTTAGTCATTTCCCACATGCTAGATATAGTAATATTTATAAAAATACTGAATATGACACGAATATGATAACTTTTTCCAAAATGCTTTGAGAACCAAATAAACTCTTGATACAATTTCCTTAATAAACTGGAATAGTCCACGTGGTATGGCCATTGGCAATCCTCCAACCTCATATTTTGGTACTTTCCTCTCATATGATAATCTAGTCATACACATCTAAATCTAAGTCTCTGAAAACACTGGAGTCTAGCACAGATGAAACCCTCATAGCCACAGAATATTTCCCATCATTACCTGACAGAAGCATTTTTCTGCAGTCCTCCCTTTTGCTTATGGTTCATTTAAGTTCTGATAATTCAGTACTTCTTCAATAGTATTATTGAACATTTAATTTTGTTTATTTCTATTATATTATGTTTATCCCATTAGCTAAATCTTAGTTTTGTGGGGCCAAGAAGTCCACTTGCCTTATGTCTCTTAGTTCTGCATGGTCAGTCACAGTAGCTGACATGATGTAAGTATTTAGTAACATGTTCAAGGATGTTATTTTTATAGCTCACTTCAGCTGTCAACTTGATCCAAACACGCGATAAGAGGAATTTAATTGAAAACTCTCATATAGTGGCCTGGATCTATGGAATATTTTTCAATTGCTAGTTGATAGAGGAGGACCCAGTCAATATGGACATTACCATCCCTAAGAAAGAGGGCCTAGAGTATATGAAAAAGGAAGGTGACCTTGAACATGGGAGCAATCTAGTAAACAGTTTTCTTTTGTGATTTCTGCTTAGAGTTTCTGCTTAGAGTTCCTAACTTGGCTTCTCTCAGTGATGGATGGTAGTGTGTAAACTGTTATAAACCCTTTATTCCCCAAGTTGCATCTGGCCACGGTGTTTATCACAGCAACAGGAACAAAATGAGAACATGTATAAATAAAATATCTCAAGTAGAAGTTTGAAGGACGGTCATCTCAGAAAACAATGTATATAAAAATTGTCCCTGAGACACTTTAAAAGTGAACACATTCAACAGTACAAGTCCTTTTGCAGTGATTGTGCCACAAGTCAAAACTATGCTGAGATTTTACCAGTGTCAGCTTTACAGGCAAAGAATCAGCCTGGAGTAGGTAGAAAGAAGTAAACAATGTAAATACATTAGTTTTAACTAAGAAACTCAAAATACCAAACTCTGAGAGCTGCCAAGGCACTATGTCTAAAAGAGTGAAAATGCTTTCAAGTTAGCAAGTAAATTGTAAGCATGTGGGCGTTTGGGAAAGTGTTTCAAAATCACCCATTCACTTAAGTATTTTAAGCATGCCTCCTGCGATTTAGCTCAAGCTGCAATTTAGGATAATTTGAGGGAAAGATTCTCCAAGTAGAAATAATTTCAATCAGCTCTTTTCTAAATTATTACAAGTTTTAAATTTATAATATTAACTGTCCTAATTAATAAGTTCTCCATGTCTATGAAAGTGACAAATAAGAGTGTTTGGTCTGAAATTATAGGTAGTACTGAAAAAGCATGTTTTTAAATAAATGTTATCTACAGCTAAAAGGATAAGAAAACATCCTCAAAACAAGTGAACAAAAGCTTTTAAAAAACTGCTGGAGCCAAGTAGCTTGTGAATCATCCCTTTATTCTCACTGACTAAATCAAGAGATAGGGTCAGACCACACCTAGATGAGCTAGGAGAACAGCCACCAACCCTTTGCTAAGCATTTGCTGAACAGTTCCAAGGGAAGAGAACACGTGAGCAGAGAGAAGAGAGAGAGAGCAGGGCAGGCAGGATCCCTTAGGGGAACATTTCAGAATGGCATAAGTCAAGTTTATTGTGCTTATTTTTGTCATTAAGTGCCTTTACTGGATTTTAGGGGTTGGAGTCTTGCGTCTGCAAGGTCAAGAAACATTGCACAGTACCTCAGTGTTTTCCTACAGCAATATTATTTGTGATTTTATCATCCTAATTTCCATATGTTCATACATTAAACATAAATTTCTTTGTATATAACATATGCAAATATTTTATATTAAATGACAAGTTATTAAAATGATAAAATACTAAAAACTTTATTTTACTATGCTTAGTCTAATATTTAGTTACATATACAATATTTAATATTCTTTTCATACAAACAAAATGATCTCTAGTAGGTATTAGGAATGTAGTCACTCCTTCCATTTAGTCCCTATATATTTTATACAATCATATATAGCCATACCAAGCTGATGAGGAAACATTTTGAGTTTAGAGACACTCAAAATACAGATCTACAACCTTCTTTCAACAATGAATTCCTGAAAAAAAAATACATTAAAAGTTTTGCCTGAAGAAACTATTTTCTATAATAACATGAATTCCTCAGACAGCAGTGAGAAAGAACCTGTCTCCTGCTGTTAGACTCTCAATGGAGAGGAGATGAATAATTTTTCTTCATATCTTTGAACAATGTTTAAATTATTCCCCAATCTTCTCTGTTTCACACTAACTAATTCTTCCTTCCTCGGCAGCTCTTCTTATTTGAAATTGTCACTGTTGATCTCTGCTGTGCTCCTTCACAGTCCTTCACAAGTTATGGAAACCAAGACCGAGGATTTTAATAAGACTCACATTTTACATTTTTCATAATATAGTTTGTAGATTATATCCAAGTTAAAAAAATAAAAGAATATGAGAAAATGCCAACACTTTGCCATACAAATTCTCCTCTGAGTAGGCTACCTGTGTTTACTGTTGCCCTCATGGCCACCTATCCCCCTGTTCTGCCTGTCTTTGATCACCTCCATTACAGAGAAGGATCCAACAGTGTATACTCTGAAACTTCTAAGAACTGTTAACAGCATCATGGAATGACTATGCCTGGGGCCATTTAAATAAAATAAGAGAGTATCAGAGCTTCTTACTAAGTCAGAACAGGAGTGTATTGTAAAGGACAATACTGATTTCTCATAGTCAGAAAACAGTTTTAATTGGGTTATTAATGTAGCTGTTGGGGCCCATAGAGATGATATAGATGATACAGACCTATAGTGTTCAGTTAAATAAAATTTTACCTAAAAGATTTTCTACATACAGAGGTGAGGTGTTTTCAAGCTCCTTAGAATGAAGTGAGTTTTTGAAGTGTGTGTCTTTATTACCCTGTAGAATACAAATTTACTTTTTTTTTTTGACTTGAATTTCTTTTAGAACTGTAAGGGATAATGAAGACATTCTAAAATGAATTTGCTAACTTAGCCAAAATAATCATCCAAGAGCATCATTTCTTTATGTATTTAATAATGTTAAACTAATGATAAGGAATATTTATTCTGATACTGAAAATACCTACCTTATACTTCTTAATAGAAGTAGCATATTTCAATGTTAAGGTTGTTGAGAGCGCAATAGACTACCTTAGTTTGAATATCTGTCTCTTACATGTTAGCTTTGAAAATCAACAAGTTAAGATCTTATGCCTTGCTTTTCTTATATGTAAAACAGAGGTGCAATGTTTTTGCATTGCCAGGAGTACATGATGGGCTAATGCTTTATTCTCATATGTCTTAGTCAGAGGCTTATATCCATGTCATAATGTAAAACCATCAATGGTCTGTCACTGTCTAAGCAGTGTTTAAAATGCCAAAGTTCAAAATCTGTCCTGAGACTCAAGGGAATCTACCCTGTAACCCTCTGTAAAATCAAAATAAAAAAGCAGGTGACATACTATCAATATACAATGGGACAGAATCTACACTGTCATTCAAAAAGGAGGAAATGGAGTATAGTGAGGAAATACTAGACCAAGTAAGACCAAAAACCAGCAAGGCAACCTCCAAATTCTGCATTTCTATTCTGATTTCAAAGCAATCCTCATATCTCCAATTCCTTTAAAGTTTGTTATCCGCAAGCAAATTTTCTCTCTTGGACTGGATCCATGTATACTCTGCAGCCCTCCTTGGCAGGTATTCCAGACTCTGGTATCTTCAACATTTGGTCTCCAAAATTATCCAGGCTTCACCTTCACAAATTCACATAATGCCCTCTCTGGGTCTCCATGCAGGGAAACCCCTGTTATATGTCTGTCTTCAGTGGCTTTTCTTAGCTGCTAATAGAAATTCCATAATTCTTGGATCCTTGACTCTTAAGGCCAGAATCATGGAGCTGAGGCTACCATGCTGCAGGAGCTGGATCTAGGCCTGCTTCTTCAAATACATTTTCATTAGCGTTGTATTGTTTATGGTTTTCTTCACTGCTTAATTTTTTCATTTAATGTAACTTTTGAAGTTGGAAGTTTAGATGGTGTGGGGACTTTCTTTGAGCTCATCACTCCGTTTATTTCATTTAGCATCAGACATTTTGTTAACATGCTATTTAGTTCTATCATACTCACCCTTGTTTCTGTCGTGTCAAACTCTACAGTTTCTATTTTTCCTTGCTCTGCTTTCTCCTTTTCACTATAGATCTACATAAAAGTGACCACTACTAAACACAAAACAGAGTCAATACAAAGCTATTATGTACTCTACTCTGCCAATGCTATTAATCCAAAATTCCTGAATTTAGCCTCAGGTTTGTTTGTTTGTTTGTTTGTTTGTTTAATTTTGATGAGAGCTGAAACCACAGTCTTACCCAAATATTATGAGAATAGTTTCTAAGTCACTCTTAATAACCTCCCCACTGAAACCTCTTGACTATGGCCATTATAATCTACAATGCCTTCTGCACTATAGGTTTTCATGCTCCTACTGGATTATGGGGGGGGTGTCAACTACATTTCTAGCCCAAAGTTCCAAACTCTTCCATACTCCTTCAAAAAACAGCATGATCAAGCCTTTTACAGAAATACCCTGCTCCTTTATCCCAACTTCTGCTTAGTCAGTTTCATTTCTATGAAGAGACATCATGGTAACTCTTACAAAAATAGATTTGTTTGAGGCTTACTTAGAGTTCGAGTGGTTTAGTCCATTATAGCAGGAAAGCATGGACACATGAAGACAGACATGTTGCTATAAGAAGTAGCTAAAACCTCTCCATCTGGACCACAGGCAGCAGAAGAGAGGGCTGCTGGATGGCTTAGGCTCTGGAAACCTCAAAGCCCAACCCCAGACACACTTCTTCCAACAAAGCCATATCTATGGCAAAAAGGACACATGTCTCATTCCTCCTCAATTAGCACCATTCCTTGATGACTAAGTATTCAAATATATGACCTATAAAGGCCATTTTCACACAAAACACCACACT